>OOFE01050028.1:13653-40573 GCA_900323365.1 Monocentris japonica
CCCCCCTCCAGAACAAATAATATACTCTCCTCCCTAACCTAATTAATCAGTGTGCTTGAGGTTGTACAAGTCAGTCCTACAGATTTTTTTGTTATCAGCATTAAAAAGGCTGTCTAAAAGGCTGTAAAAAGCTTTCTAAAAATGGGTTGAGAGAAAGGAAGATAAATGGTAAAAAGAGTGAGGGCAGAGAGACGGAGAGGTGAGATAAGTTATCCTACCTGCTTTGAGGAAAGAGGTTGAGGAGCAGAAGGGAGATCCACATGCCGGAGTCCAGTGACGTACGTTTCCAAAGTGTGGCAGCCATGTCAACCTAAAGACAAGATTTCTGTATAAAGGAAAGAGGAGTGAGAGGTAGATGATTTAGTATTGACGGTATTAATTAGCAAGGATTGACCAACAGCTTACAACAAAACTGGAACAATGTGACAGAGCAAACAACCTTGAGCATGAATTCATTTCTCAAAACTCAAAGATAGTTAAAATAACAAACAAACTAGTATGCCAGCTCCCTGTTGAAACACCGATGCCCCACTCTTGATATTTTATTGATAGTATTTTTTCATTTTTTGTATATGGCCTTAAAAGTACCTTTTAACTTAACCAAAAAGGCTCAGGGGCCTCATTTATAACAAGCTTGTCGAAATGCAATACTAAATTATAGCATAAGCACAAAAGCAGAAAACTGGTTAATAATTGGAACCGTGCATACATCCCTGGAAATGCATGTGTCTAGCTGTAAAGTAAAATCATCCTGAAATTGCTTGCATGTGATATTATTTCATATTTCTCAATCTGATCTCATATCTGGCTTCTCTATATTTTAAAATGAATGTAGGGTAATTTGATTGCTATTCTCCTTAATGTTGAACCTTTCAAGATGAACAAGATTAGGAATAAAGCAGAAATCAGCATTTATACCCATCTATGTGTAGCCACCAGGTTAATACACAATTTAATGCACTACTATATATATATATATAACATAAAGTATTACCACATTTCCTTTGATACTTGTTATCACTAGTGTAACAGTTGGTAATTATGACAAGTAATTTAATACCTGGTAATCTAAAGTAAGATTAAATGACCCCTCATTCAGAAACAGAATGCATTTAGAGATCAGTGTGCATGCCACTGAGGCGGCCTGAGAACTGGAACAAGCTAGCGAAATGTCTGCGAATCACTGTGTGACAGCAGTTACATGGCCACTCAAGCATACACGCATACAGCAGCTGTGTCATGGTTAAATGCGTCTCATTTTGCTTTTGTGAGAGTCAGTCCACCTTTATTGCCACCAAACAGCGAGAAGATCAAACATTTTCCTTGGGGGAATCAATGTTCTCTGCAGAACACAGATCATTACAGAATGAGTAAACAAATGTGCAGGTGTAAAGATACAGTTATACAAGTTAAAGTGCTCAGTTAGGAAATTGGGCAGTATTAATGCCCTATACTGTCTCTGACAATGAAAACACTTTAGATGGGCTTTCTCAATATGAATTACAGTTGAGCACTGAATGATTTCAAGACCAGGATGTACTAAATGTTTGCACTGGTGGTCAAACATTCTGACCTACTAGTCAGATGCACAAGAATTCTGCGTGTCTAAAATGTGGAAGGAACTGGGGCTGCAAATGTGTTGTACTTTTAACCCAATGAATTGAATACACATTAATTAATAGGTATGTGTGTCGGTGGTGAGGAGGGAAGAGCAGAAAATGATGATTTCAAATGTTTGCATGTGGTATTTCACTGCCCAGTGAAAAGCATGTCTTTGTGTGTCAAATTGGACCATCATTGTGTGCTGCATGCTCTACAACAAAGCAGTGAGCAGCAGAAGAGAAAGAACAAGGGGTTGAAGAGGAGGAAGAAAAAGACAAAGAGAATGTAGTTTTTTTCAGACTGGGGAGGTAATAAAGATTTTTTTCTCATGACCCCATTCTTCTAACAATAACTTGGAATAAAAACTAATAAATGAATAAAAGTAATAAACAAATAGATTTTTCCGGCCATGGTTTCATATTAGATTCATATTTGAATAAGTAAAGTAGTCCAGGCACACACAGTTCACTAGAAATGTTACCCATTTTTCATATTGGTAGGCCAAGCTTACAGGAAACGTATTGCCAGTTGAATTTATTCTATTGTCATATTTTTTTCATCAAGTATGACACGTTTACATGTTTACAACAGTCAATGGCTACATTTACAAGCGCGGCGGTTAAGGTCCTCAAATTATGCTGTTTACATGAACCTTTGATACCCTGCGGTTGAGTCTCCCTGTTGCCATGAATAAACTAGTTCAGAGCATATTCCTGCCAGTGGTGGACAATCTGCCAGCAGAACAATATGAGAAGGTGTGGATAGTAACCTATCCCCATCGTAACCAACTGTCGCAATAGTAGGTTACTTCTAATACAGGGGAAAGAAATGATGATCCCAATTAGTAGTGTGAGCAAGCTGGGTGATGTTTGTTAACATCAGAATGTACCCATTATGCTGTGTGAGTCTGAGTTTGACGGTGAAAACCACAAGTGAAAGGAGTAAGATGTTTACATGTCTCAGTAACCTATTTTAAATCGGAGTAGGCCAGGCATCGTCTCCAGCCAGGCTCCTCATAATCTGAATGCAAGCTTACCTGGTGATTCTAACCAAGTTATACCATTTCCATGCATCGACCCAAAAGAGTTCTGTTACACTGTTATATATGAAGTGTTGTAATTGTTGTACTCACTTTCACTCAACCTGCCTCGTCTTCTTCTACTCCCCTATATGTAAGGAGTACATATCCATGGGTATAAGAACAACGCACCACCAAACAACAAAATGGGCCCATGCATGCAAGATACATCACCAGCAGTTGTTTTTATACAGTGTTAAAGTGTTTTAGGGTGGAACAGAATTCTCTGTGCATGTAAACATAGCCAATGGTCATTTCTATTAATTCTACCAAGTATATTTAAATACGTCATGAAATAGCCTTATTGTTATGTTTCAGGAGAAACAGAATGAAATGTACCTGACAAATAGATTTGATAATATCTCAACAAATGTCAGGAAAGGGAAACAGCTTTTATTGTCCTGTCACATTATGCATGCTGCTCAAACACGTCTGCTTGTAATTTGAATTTAAAAAGTACCTTTTTTTCCTTTCAGCCGATGCTGTGGTTCAAGGACAAGCCACGTCCCAGATAATGTCTGGGCCCAAATGTTCAGTCTCCTCTTTCTCACTCTTTCTCTTTCTCCTCTTTCTACATTTGCAGAATGGATCTTTATTACAACTAATTCTCGGTCGTTAGCCATTGGAGATGTTATGTTCCCCATAAAAACTGCGGGATGCCCTCTGGAGTCAGAGGTATCATTTCCTTGCCTCATAATGTCTGTCTGAAAATTGCATTGCTAATTTCCTGACATATATTACTACCTATTCAAGTCAGTTACACTCACATGGGGGTTATCACTGCATATGTGTCATCTTTAAGCCTCTAAATGCCCTGGCTGTATTTATCTTTAGAAAATACTTGGTCTTTCAGTGCCTCGAGGTTCAGTGACAATGTTCAGAGTGGTTATGGTTAAAACACACATGAAAAACGTATGCAGACCAAACCAATCATATGAAGAGTGAAGAGAATGAGCACTAATAATGTGCTCATATACCAGTTGTTCTCAGTGAACGTTTACTCAGGGCATCCAGTGGAGCGCCAAACTGCCCTGACACGTTGCAAAAGGAAAAGCGTAAGATATTCTTGTCTTTATAATTACACCCGTGTTACACTACATATTTTTGATACATTTCTAATTTGCAGTCATACATTACAGGATGTTTATGGATTTCTTTAATTAGAGCCCATTGGCAGCTCTTCAAGCCAGCTAGTTTGTTTCAGTTTTATGAGCGGATAAGCAGACTGTGAGCAGACTACACACCATAGGGTATGAACATAGAATTTATGTCACGATAAAATATATTACCCATCGCCAGTGCCTTGGTGTTGACGCCTCTCCCACCTGCAGTGCATCATAGAAGCGTCAAACGAGGTGCATCTAATGACGTCAAAAGTTGCTCCCAGTGTGCTTGGGCCTTAAAAGCAGTAAGTAAAAAGAGCCGGTCCTAGGTCCTAGTCCTATGATCTCCACTTGGATAGGATTCATGTTTTGTTTGTAGTGGCTCAGTGTGTTAATGTCTACTCAATATTTAACACAAGCACCCATTGTAGTTTCACTGAAAAGTCATCCACCAGTAAGACGGATGAAGACAGCACTCTTACAGGTGTCGACTAGTTGTCTACACAAGAATAAGAGAGAAATGCTGCAGGCGGTTGTCTCCAATTCCTCGCCTGATTTACCAATGGCTGTCATGAAATGAGGGGCTCGGTGGTCCCTGGAGCTTGGACTGCTCTTGAAACATAACATAAGGAGGAAAAATCGACGGATGGTGTTTTGTAGGCAAATTAAAAACAGCTTGCCTAAGGTGACAGTAGACCAAAAGCAGCCTCCATTTCTCTATCGTCCTAGATTTGTTTTCAATTCTTTTTGTCACTTCCACTGTCAGTTTATTTCATTCTGGGAAAGAAGCATCCCATGTCAGTTGGGGTCAGTGCAATTCTTTTTATTTTTAGAATTTCTCTGGCCAAACGTAAACTAAAATAACAATTCAATAATTCAAAGTTCATGGTATGTTTTCAATTGTTTTTCACATATCTTCTACAGGCACAAACATTTCGCCAGTGCAGTTGCATCAGGGCCCGGTCTGTCAAGTAGGACCTTATCGTCCAATAAATGGGCCCCTCAGCAAGTTCCTGACCACTCTGTCTACCGTAGTGGTTGTTGAATTTCGGATATAACTCTGCACTATAACACTGCAATCTATATATACCCCTAAATCTCAATATGTTTAAGCCCTAAAGTTTGATTTTATGGTCACGTGTCAAACATCAACCAATATTACTTGATCTTCATTGTCTATAGTACATATCTTGATGTCAAAAATATAGAATTTCTACCTCTAATACATTGTTGTTTTAAAAAGATTGCTGGGAAATACATATGCTTATGTGTCTAATATAGCAAAAGCTCAATCATCTCTGCCCCCGTCACTTGTCATGTGTGATAATGTAACCACGTCAGTTTTTTGTGGTTGAATCGTAGTCGTAGGTGTTAGAGGCTTCATCGTAAATCACTAGCTAGTTAACCACGTATAGCCACCATGACAACTAGCCCTTGTTGCCATTTTAGGGACAGAAGAGAGAGAACTTCCATAATGTCATTTTCATATTGCTGTGTCAAGACTTGGCTGTCTATTGTTCATTCTAAGTCTACTGTTCACAGGTGCTGAAAGAAAATATAAAAAAAACAAAAAAACAAAACAGCTCAAGTGCCCCTGACAGTCCAGGTCAATCAAAGGAAACCATATTTCATCTCCTCTGAATACACGGTGAAGTGACTTGATAAATGTTCTCATGGGTGTTACACTTGGCAGTAATAAGGTGTCATACTTGCTGTTTTTTGGAAATGCTTGGCAATCTGACTACACACATTCTCGAGGGGTGAAAACCAAACAACATTTCTATAATGTTGCGGAGCCATTTATGAATAGAATTAAATCCACCACATGTATTTGTTCTCACAGAGACAGATTTGGACTTGTCATGCAGTATGTGTAAGTTTACATGACATGACAGAACGGATAACATAAATATGGTTTCTATAACCAGACCAAAGTGCTAAAAAGGAAAACATTGTCGCAAACTCTGATCATAAAAAACTAAATGTAATATCATCATTTCTAGTCCAGGAACATGGTCTAGCTGTGCTGACATGAGTCTGATCCTTGGCCTGTATTATCTCCTTCAAAGCATTTTTACTTGAAAAGAGAAAAAAGGGAGACAGAAGGAGAGAAAGACTGACTGACTGTCCTGATCCCAAAACCTCTTGTGTCTAGCTATTTAAGCTTGGATTCAAAACTGCTATGAGCACATCAACAGCTCTCATCTGCCATGAAACTAACTGAGGAATATGAACACAATCAACATACCTGATGGTTTAAAATAGCTCATTCTGTGTGAGGAACACACAGTTATTTACAGAATATTTCACATTATGGCACAATCAGTCATTGTTTTACAATTCAAACTGGAAGAACATAGTTTAACTACTACCCTTCGATATACCCTTCCCATACTGAAATCACACAAGATTACAAACTTAATAAGGCAATCTTCCCTGCAATAACATTAATTGCGCTTCTAAAAGGGAGAGATTTCATCAGATAAACAGAGTAATCAGGTAAATCAGTGTGACTTTTACAATTAGTCTCCTCAGAGACACGGAGAACACTGAACAACTCCAGAACTGAATACAAATCATTGCAGCAGTAAATACGCTTTGTCATTCAAATGGAAACCAGCTGTTTAGCTGGGGATAGGGTCTGCCTTCTAGGTGAAATCTGTCAGTCTCTAGCATGCATCACCTGTGCAAATGTATCACCTAAGGCTTTGTTACATTATATTTTCAGCTTACCACTTGAACTATTCATTATTGCCAGGTTTGCAAACCTTCATTGTTTCAACTTTTTTTTTTTTTTTAATTGCTCTGTGTTGGCCATTTTAATGAGCAAGTCTTAAAACTTAAAATTTCAGAAAGCAGGTTTTCTGTTAAATGGGGGCCAAGTAAATAGGCCACATTTAAAAAACATTATCCTGGGGGATATAACTTATCCTCCTTTAACTGCACAAAGTGCTTCTCTCACCATGTAGTTGTTTGGTCAGATGCTGTAGATGTTAAGGGGAATAACAGGGAAAAAAGTCATGGTAAAAGAATAAACCGTGTCAAGCTCAATTCATTCTCTGATCCTTTGAAGTAGTTCTTAGGCTAAGATACTGTAATCCTTTGGGCCAAGCCCAAGAATAAGAAATCACTATGTTTGCTGAAGACAAGAGGAGGAGAGTAGAAAAAAATCTCATGATAATTAATGTTGCTTCAGTGCCCAGTGGATCATATTCAACCATTGGCATTCCAGTCCATATGGGTTAAAAGCAACCTTACTGCCTTACTGTTCCATATCCATGGCCTAATACATCTAATGTTCAATCCGTTGACTGATTTGATTATCTTTTGATGATTGGTCCAATAATCATGATGTCTTACTGATATGAAAGGGATAATTGGTTAAGTTTTGTGTTATTAATTGGCTTCATCAATGTTGAAAATGAAAACATTGCGCTGTCTGGCCTGGTGGCTTGGTTGGCTAGAATACATACTATACCATATAAATATGGTATAGAGTAGAGTACCAGTTTACTCAGGCAGCCATGCAGGGAGTCATGGTCAGGGAGTCAA
This sequence comes from Monocentris japonica, assembly GCA_900323365.1. Lineage (NCBI taxonomy): Eukaryota > Metazoa > Chordata > Actinopteri > Trachichthyiformes > Monocentridae > Monocentris > Monocentris japonica. The sequence continues at coordinate 20,989 of OOFE01050028.1, forward strand.
TGGGGTCAAGGAGGTCAGGGAGGTCAGGGTGTCATGGTCAGGGATTGCAGCAGGCCACAAAGGCACCTTCCAAGCAGCTGAAAAAAACAGTCAATGGCTTGGGCTGAAAACACCATTCGGGGTCCAGAGTATCAAAATTCATCTCATGACTAAGAAATTTTAGAATTTTTAGAATTAGTGTTTTATGTATCATATGATAGCAAAAGTGGTGCAGCCATACGCCATCCTCAGCTCCTGGGATTACTTGTTTTATAGTAATTGTTTTATAATGGCTGGCTCAATTCATTTTCAGCCCAAAAGTGGTTGTTGGTACAATTCCTTTTTCCCGGCTGCTTAATGGGCTGTTTCAAGCCAGCAGAGTCAGCTGCTCCATTAGCATCTTGTTGTTGAGCTTGAGGGTGAGTATGGAAATTATTGGGTGAGATTTTGTGGACTAAGTGTTAGCCTAACAGTGATGCAATGTCAAGGTAGGTGTAGTGTGGGTGAATATACTGTAGCTCTGATCAGTGTTGAGAGTCGGTGTGGATGTTTATCAAAACAATTATGATGGGAAGTGCCTGATGACATTCTTGCTCCCATCGCTCTACAAATCCAAGCCAGGTTTCTACATACTCACACTAAAAAGTTCATCAGATCCTAAGTAATGGTAAACATTATCTATGGACTGAGAATTGCTGTGTGCCATCACTCACATGATAGCTTATTCAACAACTTTGTCCCTCCTGTCCAGATGATGGAAAGTCTAGTCAAGGATCGATCACATTGTCAGTTCCTTGTCAGTGAGTCCATTTCTCAAGTCTTGTGAACCTGTCCAGGGACCTAAGCTGTCATTAGGGGGGGCTATGGGGATCGGGCTTGTGTTGGACTGCCAATCTTTCAAACACGATACAGTATCTCAGGTGATATCTCAGACACCATTAGTCAGATTTTGATGAAACTTGGAGGGATGATGTATCTTGCTACTTGATTGGCCCAAGGGGGCCAATCTGATTATTATCAGACAAACAGCCCTAAAAATGAAACGGATGTCAAAATCAAAACCCATGTTCAAATGTTTAAATCACGAGTAATATGATAATAATGATCACCAACATTATCACAATAAATCATCATGAAACTTTTGAGGATTAAGATGGCGTTCAATCTATGTCCTCCATCGCTAACGGAACTGCTGTCCAACTGAACTGTTGAAGATTGTCTCAGGTAGGAAGTATTGAATTCTGGCACATCGGAAGCCAATAGAACAATGAATTATGGTTCTATTAGACACCATGCAGTATATATAGATAGACTGCACTCTAGTTTCTTTCTTATTTATAATATCTAATATTTGACTAAACTACATCACTACAAAGATGTTTTACGACAAGCCCAGAAGCAAATGAAATAAACTGGTAAGCTGGAGTTTACTATTTAACATTTACATTGTTTAGTTTTGTTTATTAACCTTAATTAATTAGCCTCTTCGCACAAATACTTTATTCAACAGCCCCACTGCTCCACTTAACTTCACACTGTTGTAATATCTTACACTAATAGAATATCAATTCAATGTGTAGGATGGCTCACAAATATCAGAGGGATGTGTGCTTTAGCTATTCTAGGGTTTCAGGTACAGAAGGCTGATGGATTTGTCACTGACTTAAATCAATAATGAAATTTGCTTAACTGTATTTTGTTGTCTATGGCTTAATTGACATAGATCTCCATTCAAGTGCACATCTGACTGGAGGCTGATTTTCTCTTTGCGAATCTTCAAGGTTGCAGAGGAGTTTTTGTATAAAAACAAAATAAAGCACCGATATGAAGGTCTCAGGTGTTAAATGAAGGACTGAATCACACCTGCTATGCGTATGGTCTCTTGTTTGGACTGCAAGGTCTGACCAAAGGTACCATGGGAATACTGAGATCCTAACCACTGAAAGCAACTTCTGACAGTTATACTGAACTGCACAGACAGAACCAAATGTTTACATCTCCAGTAACGTTGATTGTCAGGTCCATTAACCTAATACACAGTCACTTGTAAATCAAAGCTTTCAAGGTTATATTGTAAGCCTACAAAATTTAAGGGCATTAATACATTAATAGCACAGTCCAGCTACAAGACTGTCAGAGCTAACTGTCAGACAGACCTCCAAAGTACTGAGAGAAATGGGGTAAGGGAAGGGATGGAGGCAGAGAGCAAACACCTGTCACTCTTCATCTTGTCTCAAAATTGTCATACCCAAGTCTTGTGTTTGCACAGAGAGTAATGACACACCAATGGAAGAACATGACACAGCCTGCTTATTCTCTGCTGGGATTCCCAGACTATCATTGCCATCAATCAAATGCTCCACATATCACTTTGTATCACTACTGTGACAAAGATGCTCTGTGCATGAACATGGCAGGTATTCTCCAGAGCTTAGTCTTCTTTGCCACTTTAGCAGATCCTGTCTCTGTAGCCCCTCATCACCCGTTACTAATCTTTAGCTCACTAAGTGTCATTATTTGCCTTGCATCTGTAGATGCAGATTGCAATCCAAAAAGAGGTGATAGATATTCCAAAGCCTGTTAAAGGATCATTTTCTTCTTGGTTCAATTGGACCAGATATTTTATCAAGAAAATAATCCTTACCATTGCATCAATTGATCAGAAGGTGATGCTACAATTAAAGATCAGTTTGACACTTTAAAGGCTATAACTCTGAGACCTATTCACATGAAACTGGGTACATGTATAAAACTGACCTTGCCCTACAAATTTGTTCATTTAATCATTAAACTGTGACGTGATGGATTTGGATTTGGCCATTTGGAAAGCTTTACAAAAGCAGGAATTTCCCTCAGGTTTGTTTTCAGTTTTGGATCAATCACATAATGGTTTATACTTCAAGGAAAGTTTAAACTACCAGTATCAAACTTTCCTCCTTTTTTCATGTGATAGTCAAATGATTCTTTGGCTTGATAGTAGTCTATAAGTAATGTAGTAATTTCCTTGGTTGAAATTCTATCCTCTACTCCAATCTATTGAAACACAAACCACGCAATCCACAAATACAAGAGTGTGTTTTCAAATGGCTGGATCAGTAGCATAGCTATCTGTCATACTAATAGGCATAGGAGTCAGGGATGGTAAGAGACCCAGCCTGAGTGGAAGCTATAGTCATTACTAACATGAATGACACCTATATAGCCCAACTGTAATTGGGATGCAAGGTTTCATTCTCCGGTAATAGCCACATAAAGAGCAGTAGAGTTCAGTCAGTAGTTAGCAAATGCAATAGACTGGCCCAGCAGAAGAATATGAAATCATAAATCAAACAACCATGCCCTGGTTCACCTTGAAGTACTATAGGCTTATCTTTGCCTCTTAGCCAGAAATAGTGTTGAGTGTGTTGTCTTGCCCTATCCAAACAAGCTTATTCGAGGATATACATCCAAATTTATGTTATATGCTATAGCTTTGTGATAAATGATGCAGGCTCCTAATCGAATAGGTTTGTTTCAATTCTGAATTAACAATAAATTTGTTCTGATCTATTGTTTAAATGGAGCAAAATTATATAGTATATATCTATACATGAGACACAATGACGCAATGAATATACAGTATTCAGAATGATAGTTTAGTATTAGATAGTATAAGATTTCTCAGTGTTTTACTTCTATCACTTGAATTACCCTTGGGCCTATTTAAAATAACTAAATTAAATTAAATTAAATCAAATTAAATTGTCAAGTGTTAAAATAAATGTGGGGAATCAAAATAGCACACAAACACATACACACCCACTCCATCTTGTAGAGGCTACATTGCTTTTTCCAGCTCCCTCCACCATGAAAGTTAACCCTCCCTCAGCTGTAGCGCTGGTGGGATGAGGCAAGTGTGACTCTGACGAACTCTGCTTGGGCTGCTGTGAGACTCTGTGGAGGAGATGTTTACTGGGGCTATTTCTGTGGCCAGTAGGATTCCAGTTAGTGTGAATGATGGCAGCTGAGGGTGCCTCTGGCAATTGTGACTCAAACTATGGTTGCTTGGGCTGATGTAGCAAACAGAGCCAGCTGCTCAGGCTGTGTAGCCCTCCAGTGAGCATGACTGATTATGGCTGAGGTAAGCTTGTCTCTGGCGAGAATGGCTCTGAATGCAGCTGAGGTAAGTAGCTCTGGCTAGTACTGTGGCAAACCACAAGGAACATCACCTTGGTGCAGCTGGCTTCTTGGGCTGTGATGAGCCCAACTCTGGCAAGCGTGACTGAGTAGCTACAATGAACATGATTCTGGATGCTCTGTGTGGGCTGCTGCTGTATCAAGAGACTGACTGTGGTGAGTGTGATTCTGGTGAGTAAGGCAGCTTGAGCTGCTGTTGCAGCAAGTATCACTCTGGTGGGGCTGGTAGGTTGAGGAGTGGCTGTGATGAAGAGGACTACGACAAGTGTGACTGACTGCAAGTCTCTATTGAGCATTGCTCTTGCTACTCTGCCTTTGCCACTGCTGTGTCAAGCAGGAATGGGATGTGGGAGTTTGATAAGTAGGACTCTTGGTGCTCTTAGGCAGCAGCTGTGGTGAGCAGTGCTTGTGTGATTAGGACTGGCGAGTGCATCTCTGGTTGCAAATGTGGCAAGTGTCACTCGTGAGAGGTTTGGGGTGGGCCGTAGGCACAGCCCCATACATTGCCTTGTTTTTTTATATTACTATTCCTCTGATGTTAAACATTTCATGTGCATGTTTGGAGGTGAGGCTCATAAACAGAACGGTCCAGTTGGTTAGCACGATACTTATGCCTGTTGTGTCTTTAGATGCTAGAGTAATTCCTCTATCAGGCTAGATAGAAGGAACAGTTTGTACGGTGTAGGATTGGTGACCTGAATAGAAACATAGGTTTTAAATGTGCAAGGAAGTTTTTACATTTTAAAATATAGTAAAAGTCCTCACAGTCAACAAAAAAACTGAGGAACAAGTATCAGGTTGTGTTGCATTCCAACTTTCAGCTTACAGAATTATTATTTTCAGTGGTGTTAAACAGTGAATTCAGTCAGTGCCCATTTTACATGACAATTCAACATATTACATTTACTTTTACAGTACCAGCCAGATTTGAGGACACTTGCTGGAAACTTGTTTTTTTTCATAACTGACAAAGTTTTACATCGCATAAGTTTCTGTAAATACTTAAAACACGTTACAATATACAAAACATAAGGAGTATCAAAGCAACGTTCAAGAAACTTCAAGACTGTTCTCTAAATCATGGATTCCTCAAAATAGCCACCCTTTGCAAGGCATTTAGTAAATTTCAGCAGGAAATCACCTGACATATCTTCCCATCTTGTCCCAGAGATGTAGGGCACTTGTGGGTTGCTTTGCTTTGACTCTTCTTACCAGTTCGTCCCATACAAGTTCTATGGGACTGAGGTCTGGAGACTGGGTAGGCCAGGTCATTAGTTTCGCCAGATAGTTCTTCACAACTTTGAGGTGTGTTTCAGGTCATTATCTTGCTGAAGAATGAAGGATTGCCCAACTCGCCGCAATCCTGATGGATTGGCATGCCTCTGTAGTATACTATGATAGCCATGCTGTTCGAGATTGCCATGGACTTGGTAAACATCACCAACTCTGTCACAACCAAAACAACCCTAGAACATGACACTGCCTCTTCCATGTGTGACAGTGGGAACCACACATACAGAACTCATGCACTCACCTTCTCTGCATTTTACAAATACTCAATGGTTGGACCCAAATATTTCAAATTTTGACTCGTTTTGTGGTTTTGTTGCAGCAATTCCTCCAGTTAGGCCAGCTTCATACAATATCCTCTGAACAGCATTGAACAGCATTTACTTTGATATGACTTCAGGGGAGGTAAACCTCCAACATATATTCCGATGTTTGTTTCCCCAAGTTTGTATTCACTAAGAATGTCCCAACTTTTTTCTTTCTTCATCCATAACTGAAAACTGGCTTCTTGAAAACTCTGACTGGTACTCAACACCGAACACTAAACACAGTGCACTAGGTCCAGTTTAGTTGGCATGAGCTTTTTAGCTAGAATTTAGGTCTGCCACAATGAAAATGGCAGAAATCACATGACATGACTACAGACAGCAAGAACAGATCAATATTGAGCCAGGGCATATATACATATGTGAATATAAAATGTTTTCTTATGATCATTCAGCTTTGTATTCCACTTGGTTCTAAATTACTTTGAGGCAGTATGTAGTGCATGGTTGACGTAAATGAGAAAAAAATGGCAGGTATCTGAGTTAATAAACCACCCTCATCGCATCCAAGTACTCTCCAAATACTTTGTCAGTTAGATTTAATAAAGTTAAATTTAACAATCTGCATTTTAACCACATGTGCCTCTGTGCATTTAATTTCACATCTAATATATGAATATAATGAATGTGTATGAAGCCAAAACAAAAATAATGTGTTAATGTACAAATATCTATGCAGCTCACTGTGTGTCTTAATTAAAGAGCAAAACAACTGAAAACAACTACAACTGACTGGCCATTCTAATGTCTTTTCCACATGGCAGAGCCCTTATTAGGCCTCAATTGAGCATCTTTTGGCAGTTTGAGGAGTGACCTATAGTTAATTGGTGCAGCTCTGGAGCTTTGCCTTGTATGCTGATGGGTTCTCTCTGAAGGACAGCATTGCATTATTAGTGAAACCACATGATTTTAAAATGTGTGAAGTCAACCATTAGCAAACAGACATTGTCAAATAGTTTCTTTCAAACTATCAACAGGCACATACAATCATGCTCAAAGTTTGAGCCCCCCTTGCAGTGTTCAGACACCTTTTTGATAATAAAATTTTATTACTTTTTCAATATTTTTCCATGACATTTACCACAATATCCATGACCAATATTTTCAATAGTTGCAAATGTCACACTTTTCCATGTTTTCCACCATAGGAACATTGCAATTGTCACTGGCAAATATTTGCCCATGATTTCATATGCTATGTTACTTAGACTTTGTATTTAGGTATATTTAATATTAATTTAATATTATGGACTTTCAATAATATTTCACATTCAACATTGTTCTTCCATTCCTGGAATTGCAACCCGATCATAGCGGAGGGATTTGGTTACCCAAGTGATCCTGGGAGCAATGTTTTTGGGAGCCTTGTGCTCCTGGCAGGGACACCCAAGGCAAATTGGTCTTAAGCATGGGGGCCAGCCAAATTGTGATTCAGGGAAATCCCTATAAAAGTCTCAGAAATATCTAAGAGAACCTCATCCACAACAGGGGTATCAGCACCCACTGGGGCCAGACACAGCCCAAAGAAGCAATGTGGGGTCCCGTCCTTGTGGGCAAAGGGCTGTAGTGGAGCAGGCTTGGATGTCGCGGACCTTGGCAACAGGAAATGGCTCTCGGAATGTGGAAAATAAGCTCTCTGGGGGGGAAGAAGCCAGAGGTGGTGTGGTGCAGCTGGGTACACTCTCTGGAACCAAAATCTTTGATTGGGGGTGGTCTCTCTCTCCTACTTAGGAGTTGTCCAGGGTGAGAGTCAGGAGTTTGCCCAGTGGATGGGGATATTATCTGAGCCCATGTCCTTGGCAGAGGTCACTGAGGTACGGTGTCTTTGGACTGGCAGACAGGGGTGGTGGTGTCCATCTTTAAAAAAAGGGACAGGAGAGTGTCCTCAGCTTCTCTGAGAAAGCCAATGCTAACGTGCTGGAAATTACACCTTGAACGATAGTCAAGTCTCAGATTCAGGAGGAATACAGATTTTGTCCTGGTCACGGAACAGGGGACCGTCTTTTTAGCCTCTCATAGATAATTGTGGGGTCATGGAAGGTTGTGAATCCTGTCTACATGTGTTTTGTGGATTTGCAAAAGGCCTGTGACCATGTAAAGTGCTGCAGGAGTTGGGGGCCACGGCTGCAAGCCAATCTGTCCTTACACAAAAGCTTGTTGCAGGTGGGTGTCAGACTCCGACAAAGATGCACCTTGTCCTATCTTACATTAACATAGTTTTGAGAGGCTAACCACTTACTTGGACATTACCTAGTTGCCAGATGCCCTGGGAAGTCATTATATATAATATTATTTTTAATGTTTCATTATGGTGACATTACCAGAAAGCACAAGAGTCCAAATATTAGGGGCTTACCACCACTTTAAAATGAGCAAAATTAAATTAGCCACACTCTTTAGCGAAAGTCTTCTTATGCATTGAGTTCTGCAATTCTCTGCCAGTCTTGATTTATTTTTCTGCTTCATGAGCCTCAATGAGTTCTTGCTCTGTGGAGCTGGAAAAAAAATAACCCTCTCTTGCTTTTCCATGATTTTGGAAGTCTACAACCACAAAACAAAATAAGGTTACATAATGCAGTAATGCAGGATTTGTATCGGACAATGGTGGTAAAGAGAGAACTGAGCGACAAAGCAAAGTTGGGCAAAGTTGGGTTTGATCCAACCCTCATCTGTGGTCATCCTCTTTGGATAGTGACAGAAAGAATGAGGTTGTGGACCCAAAAGGCAGAAATGAGATTTCTCCCCAGGGTGGCAGTGATCACTCTCTGGGAGGACCTCAGAGTCCAGCTGCTGCTCCCCTAAATTGGAACAAGCCAGTTGAGGTGGTTCAGGCACCTGGGAAGTATGTGCCCCAGGGCTCGTCACTTTAAAGGTATACCAGGTACCATGCTGGAGGGACTACATCTCCCAGCTGGTCTGGCAATGTCTTGAAGGAAATGGAGGAAAAAGACATCTGTGTTCTGCTTGCCCTGTTGCCACAATGACCCTGGACCACATAAGTGACAAGAAAATGGACAGATGGTATGGAAACTTAAAACAAAGACAATCTCGTGTGCAAAAATATTCAGATGTGATGGGTTTGAATTGGAATATTTTCCATTCAGTATTGTTCTAATTCTGTTTTTCTTGCCAATAAAGATGATATAAAGTCCTTTAATAAACCTCAGTGGGACTCTAGTGTGTAGGATGTACTATTCATTAAATGTATGTATTGTGTATAGATTTTTCACTGCCATCCACATCAGATGCCCTTATTCCCCAAGCTTCACTACAGCCAGGATTTGCCATCAGCTATCGAAGGAATGTTTCCTGTGAAATTAATGAAAGCTGCTCCACTGTCGCATTGCATTCACTTTGCGTCGCATCTGACTGCATCTGCAACAAAACTAAAAATTGCCAGGATTCAATTCTCAATGGCCAACATACCATCCTCCTAGAGTAGTGAAATGAGATGAAGTTGATATTAGTTATTTTCTGGCGCATCAACTCACGTAAAAATAAAAGTAAGGGCAATCCAAATAGGCTATGATGTTCAATTTAGAAAGGCCTATAGATTTTGTGTCAAACATACTCCAAAAAGCAGATAGTTGTAACCTACTGTACTAGTGTTTGTAGTTTGCAACTGTATTGTAGGTTTTTGTAGTTCAGCTTTTGTTTAAATTTGTGCACATAGCAAAAAAATGCCAAAGCTATACTTGCACGTTGATGACTATACAGTACAGACTCTTTTCCCCTCTGCTCGTCTTTCAAAACAACGTTCTGTGGAGCACTTAGAACATAACATTGACACGGTGATGATGGCGACACGACACGACACATTCAGTTGAGTTTGAAATGTATTTTCATTTGAGCCACTGCTCTTGAGGAAGCCCTGGTCTTATGTGACCTCCCAATGGAGGCTTATATAAGGATTGACTCAACATTCATGAATGTACCATGTGGCTGTTGTAAAGCTCTTATTCAGGTGTTTTTCAGTTTAGAAACTGGAATTCATGAAAAAGTGTTACTTGCATTTGTACATTTGATAGAGCGTACAGTAGCTTACATCAGTTTCACTTACGCTTTTCAGACAGGATGCAGCACAATGACAAAGCTTTGAAAGCTTCTGACAAAGGCAGACATAAACTAGGACAAGCAAAAGATTTTTTTAGGTATATGAGTGATAGCTTGAATTGAGGTATAATTTGTCTGCAATGTGCTTTCATGGTCTATCTAAATCTAATAAAGCATATGAGACAGTTTTCTGTCTTGAAAACAGTGCTTGTAGGGTCAGGAAAATTGAGAGAACCAGTAAGCACTTCTGCCTTATTATTACTCATCAATTAGTCAGGGAATAAACGTATTCATGGCTGGGATCAACAAGAATTATGTAATAATAATTTCTGAATGATAAACTCAATTACACCTTTTAGCATTTTAAGTGTTGACAATGTGTATGGGCATTTGGAAAAAGTAAATGTTTTTTTCACATTAAAATTGTTTTTACTTTTGCACTGTGCATTTGTATAATTGTTGTATTTTTATACTGCTTCATATATTTTTTATTTGTTATTGTTATTTCATTATTCCCAATGTAATTCTATGTCTGGCTGCTGTAACAACAAAATCCCCCCCCCGGGGATTAATAAAGTACATACCTACCTACCTACCTTATCAAGATGTGCTGGTTTAATAATCACAGATATGATAAGGTGGAAGGGTTGTAAAACATTTCTGTGCAAACAGAGGATGGATTATGGAAATAAGGGTCAATCACAAGTTATACAGCTATACATACAGATCATTAGTGATTGTACAATATTTGAGCTGTGCAAACTAAATAATATGCTAAATATAGTTTATCTCCCACTACACTGATTTAGGTTTTAGAATAAGGTAGAAGTGCTAGTTTTCTTCCTGGAAGCAAAAGGAAGTTAGACAAATGTCCCAGATCTGACACACATGCACTGTTTATGGATAATTCAGACAAAGCAGACAAAGTCACTGAACAGAAAGAAAATCTGTGTTTGAGCAATGGTTCTCAACTAGTTTTGCATCAGGGCCTAAATCTGATCTCTGTAAAGAGGGGTGATTCCTCACTGAAAAGGAGCCACAACATTTTTAAGACCTCTAAAACTGAATTTAAGACTTCAAGTGCTAGCTGTATCTGTATTAAAGAACATTCAAGGCTGTGAGATAGATAATACAATTTTAGACTTTTCAGGACCTGCAGACACCCTGTCTGCCTAATATGACACTAGCTTGTCCTCTTCCAGCTGATATGAAACTTTAGTGCCCAAGACATTTGTTCCCACAGTTGAGAGTTTTTGACTGAAATTTTTAAAGGTCACAGTAAACCCAGAAAGAAAATATGGTTTAGGTGAGAATAGGTGAAAATAAGCAAGAGCTCCTGAGACCTATGAGCTCATCTTATTGAAATGTAAGTAAAGCCATATGAGATCAAAATAAGAGGTTTTTCATAATGGTCTCAAATCAGAGAAAAGTCAGTTTAGATGATGCCGCCCAACACAATAAGCCTGTTGGGATTTCTTTAGTGGCACATGTTCACAGAGAGGCCCTGTGACCCACTTTTGGTCACAACTGATTGAGAAATACTATGTTTTGTATGATGAGTTTGATTTTCAGCTAAATATTGCAAATATTTCACAAAATAAAATATTTCTTTCATCATTTTTATGTCATTCTACCTGAAAACCAAGAAACTTGGAGCACTGGAGTGTGCCGTTCAGCTACAATGGATGGGTTGGAAGAATTAAAAACAACACCAAAAGCACTATCTGCATCAAAAATAATATGGTGCAAGGTCTTAAACCCATTTTCCAATAACACATCCAACTACTGGACAACCTACAACAATTTTTCATCAAACAATAGTCAAAGATTTGCTTTGCTTTTAATTTACTTGTTAAAAATGTACTTGACAGTTTTGGCAGGCAGTTTTAGTCCCTAAATTACTGGGATGAGATTCACATGAGATTAGTATTATCAGGGGTCCTCTGTCTTTGCCGAAATACAGTAGGTCATTTGTGGATTTTTTACTTTATAAATTACAGACATGGCAGATTTGCAAAGGATTAAAATCACTGACAATCACAGCAATTATTACAAATCATAGGGCTCCCAAAGGTACCATTATTTCTATGTGAATAGCGCTTTAATGATTAATCTTACGCCACTCCTGCACATGAATGGGGAAAGGATTGGAGCTCACCAAGGCAGAAAATAACCAGGACTAAGTAAAAATCTAGGTAGCATTGCAGATGTTGAACGCAGATTTCAAGTAGCCTTGAATGTAGACGCACTCCACTACCTTACAATATTCCCATGGTTCACTGTGTCTTACAAGTTCTGTTGTGTTGTGCATGTTGTGTAACTGTGTCTCCGTTTCTCCGAGTCTACATCAAAACAGCATGGCACTGTCCTCTGTCCCTACTCTCTTTATTTTTACCCTCTGGTCCCAAGCTCTAAATTTCCCCTTGAAGCATTTGGTCATAACTGACATGATCATGGTTGAGGCTTCACTATACTTAGAGGGCTCTCCTGATTACCTCCTGTCAGCTATCGTCATTATCATCATCATAGCTTTATAGCCTTAGCCCCCTTTCCTTGAGCTGTGTGGTAGATCTCACTACATCACTACACCTCCAAAACAGACTTTATTGTTAAGGAAGAAAATGTGTGTGCGACCTCCCTTTTCAACTGTGAATCCAAACATGTCAAAGACTAGTGGAGGGTAACCCTATTAAGCACACTGAGTCATTTACAAAACATGTTATGAACATTAACGTTAATTTAGGGGGAGAATATTTACTTCCTGAAAAAAACAAAGCAAGTGCTTTCACTTAACACTCTAGGAAACGTTGCCCCCATTTATTTTGCAATCACTCCACATATTTTGCATTTTACTGCATCATGCCTCAATGTGCCTCAAGGAACAACATAGAAATGCTAAGCTATGCAACAATCTTCCCATATCTTCGCGACTCATTTTATTTGACTGTATCTGTATGCAAAATCCAAAGAATTGTAATTGCAAACAGATCCTCTTATAGTGCCACTTCAGAGGTATCAGTGTCACTAAGTCAAGAGAGCAGTCCCGTCTGTCTCAAAAAAGATTTCCCTCAACAAAATCTTTCCTCCCTGACACATCCCTGTTGGACCCATAAATCTGAGTTTACTATCCTTCAACCACATAACCATTTACTGTGAAAAGGGCTCTTTGCTCCATATGTCTCAACAGATGAAGAAACTGGCAGAGCAAAGTCATTTACTTGTGGTCACACTCAGAGTCCAGGGAGCCATCGCATTATGAGCCCTGTAGCATGTGGAGTGAAAGATGGCAGGAGAAAGCTGCACAGAGCTGCAGATGACAGTAGGGTATGCTAAATGAGACCGGTGGCAAAACATGCATGTATGAAGCGCAGGGGAGAACTTCTTCAAACGGACACGTTTGGCAGGCAAAGAACCCAGCAGAGAGTGGACAAATATCCTCAAAGTGAATGATGTATCATCACGAAGACCAGGCCCTCTGAGACTGGCCATAGGCTTTAAAAAGCAGAAGCAAACATCATGGATTCACAGTATTTTTTTAAGCTAGGCACAACGCTTTCACCTAACCACGTTTAAGTCTACAGAACCAATATCTGGTGTTGGTATCGTGTTGTCTTGAAAACTAGTGCAGAATTGTGTTCAACACTCGGCACACACATGCATTAAAAAACTCACATCCTTTTGAAGAGTATAAGCGTCAGCGTCCTCCTGGATGGAGAACAGTTGTTGCCTGTGTGACCCTAAGTCTTGGGCAGCACGTGAGCAGTTTGGTTTAACATAATACTCAACGTTGTTGCTCGAAATCTCTCTGTGTTGACCCAATTTCACATGATTTTTGGGGGGTTGCAAGTACTTCTGTGATGGGTGAACAGTTTCAGGCAGATTTTAATAATTTGAGCTTTTGGGACCAATGTTATAGAAACATCATTCCAATATGACATTGTTTAATCGATATTATTTGGCCAGAGAGAGAGAGAGAGAAAGAGAGAGAGAGAGAGAGAGAGAGAGAGAGAGAGAGAGAGAGAGAGAGAGAGAGAGGGAGAGAGAGAGAGAGAGAGAAAGAGAGAGAGAGATAGAGAGGGAGAGGGAGAGACAATATAGGCCTACTAAGAATGAATAGCACTTGTGCCCTCTTTTTTTAACAAGGCAGGATTATGTTTCCTCACTCCATACACACCAAAAGAGACACAGCGTTGCTGTTAAGGAGAGACTAACAAGAAATACAAATATTTGAAAGGAAAACCTAAAGGTGCATGGGAATGTTAAAACAATATTTTCTGTTAGTATCAATTAACCTGTTATTTACATCAGGTAAACTTAACAATTCAGCAGCATGCACGTTTGCATTACCTGCCCTACATGACACTTCAACTAACAGAGCTCTGGCTTTCTTTTTTATTGCTAATCCTGAGAGGTAAATCACAGAGAGCTGCATTTTTTTTTCATTCCAAGGTTAAGTTACCCTATGCATTTCCCCTGCTCTACAGTGTTGTCACTGGTTGCAGTAGCCTATTTCTAACAGGGTTTCCAATAGGGGTTAAACCCACAAGGCTGGAGTTACAGTGCTGGAGTCTGGATTTATTAACACAGACTATTGCTGAAAAAGTAATATTTATCGATACAGCCGTAGTGTCGCATTGTGTTGCCATTCGACGGGAACTGTCCTGACAAGTCGACTCATGCTAGGAAAAATCATTCACACCGCGCCATTGTCTGAAAAATGCCTGCAAAATAAATACCATTACAGTTGTCTTCTGCAGCCCAAACAGCACTTAAACCCCCCAGCGAAACGTGTGCCGTGGCAGGCTACGGCAGCACCGCATTCCCTGCTCAGCATCACGTCTAAGCCCCACTTCTCAGGCGAGGAGGGGAACCTGTTAAGCCATCAATTATGCGGTACACAAACAGCAGTTGTTGCATGTGAATGAAACATTGCAGTTAAACACATTTCCAACCATTTCCCGCGATTATCAGCGTAGGGACACGTGCAAAACATGCCGTATAACATAACATTATGCTGCCTATGACAAACAATGTTTTACATTTAAAAAAAAACAACTCACCAGCAGAAAGCGTTGTCTTCCTCGCTGTGTTTTCCCCCCACCCTCTCCCGACTCGGTTTCCTTTGAGTTAATAAGGTTCTGACGTTTGGTCCGGTTGATTTGTCCCTCAGTTGTTATTGTCCACTGGGGTTTTTGTTATTATTTTCATAGGAAAATGATCGCCGTCTTCGCGCAAAGCCTTTTCCTCTTCAAACTAACCTTCCCGCCCCCTCCTGCCCATCTCAGATTGGTGCTGGACCAGGAGAAGCAGACCCCTGTAACCACAGGGTGCTTATTCTGCCACACAGCTCAATGCCCACATGGACACGCAGTGGGCATTGCAGAGGGCTCACTGTTGACCGATCAACTTGTCAGTCTGTGCTCTGGACAGCTGGAAGACTCTCTTTTCCCCTCCTCATGCGCTGTATTGCAACAACAATCTCTCAGTCGAGAGAAAAAAAACATCTGAGTGGACCCATTTATTCAGAGATCTGCGCGTTTTGAGCACTGACGCAGGTGCCCAAGGTCCAACCGCGACTGTCAAAAGATGCCAAGCCTACATATGCTGCTGCTGCTGACAGTGGTACAGCAAATATAATCTGAGTCACTGCAGTAGTAGAGAAAAAAAGATAATTCCCCTCCCTTTGACCTTGGGGTGGTGTAGACTAATTAGAGAAACGAGCTGGGGAAAAATCTGGGCAGGGGAAATGAACAATAACAACCGCCATCAAGGTGCCCTTGAGCAAGGCATGTAACCTTTCACCCCTGGTCAGGTGAACTGGGCAGTGTGTGTGTGTGTGTGTGTGAGAGAGAGAGAGAGAGAGAGCGAGAGACAGACAGAGAGAGAGATCAGGGTCAGTATCAGTACAGGGTACCTGTACCTACCTTTGTGTCCCAAATATGAATTTCAAAAGTTTACTGAGAAATGAATAATCTTATTTGAGCGTGTTAATACGATGACACAAGCCGCAAAATGAATTTGATGCATTTCAGACTATTTTCTTAAATTGGATGCAGTGCTGCTCACTCATCATAACATTTTCAAAAACTTTCCTTATTTTCTTTTAGAAAATCCACTTTTCTGCAATGATATCCCAACCAGCAGACTTTGATTCTTCAGTGGAGGGAAAATAACTGTAGTAAACCCAGCGAGTAGCTACACTTTATATTTTCATGGTGGTAGTTTGATGATGTCAACCCTGTCAGGTTGAAATATATAATAAAATTCAATGATTTCAAAATATATTTGTGAAACAAGACAAAGTCCTCTTCAGCAATCCAACATTGTAGCTAGCTTGATAACAATTACCATCTTCACTTGACAGGGTGGACATATGTATTGTTTGTACTGTATTGTTAGCATAATGCATGTTAGAAACTGAATAGACACAAACACACACACTTCCTTATTACATTCCATCCTGTTTGATGATGACTTCCACATCTATGCATTTGTTTAGTGTTGTACACTGTATGTAACTGTCACATCTACAATAGTATTTGATTTAAAGATGACAAAAATGAATCACGCCTTTCTCAGGGAATGGCTGAAGTTAAGGAAGTGTTCATTCCTTCTTTAACTAATTCTATCAGTTTCCTTTTAACCAACTGGTAATTTCTAAATCGATTATATTGTTGTTACTGGAGAATTCAATCTTAACAAGGCTGTGCTGAAATGGTTCGAGACACAGGCCTACGTGGCTTGAATGTAGTAAAAGTTTGCTTGATGTGCTTTGATGCCGATTGCAATCCTTTTTTTAAAAAAAAACAAAAATAAACAGCAATGCTTTAATGAGATTACTGTGAATTTCTGCACCATTCTTCATGATTATTTTCTCATTTATTCATTTTATTGATAGTAAAACTTACATAATACCTTTCACCATGGAGCCTAAATCTTTTCTCATGCATTATGGATGTGTTGTCCTGTTTTAGAGCACCCTGTCATGCTTTGGCAGCCTGTTGTCATGATTTCCGTACTTATAGTTATGAAAAGTAATGCACTCTAATTTCATACAATATTCTACAAATTGAGTGAAACAGGAGGCGGAGTTCACGTGACTGAAACAGGCTGTAGTTTGACACTGAAAAAGCACAGTGGAAAGTAAATGTGTTGGGGGGAGGTCCGGGGTGGGATTCCCGACCCATGCAAAGAAATGCATGCTGTGAGTTCAGTTTTCATTTTCAGAAAAAGTACTTATTTAACCACAATCAAAACCTTACCATAATCTTAACCAAATTGTTTTAGTTGCCTAACCTAGCCCTAACTTTGTTTTAGTGCAGTGATAGGTTATGTGACTGGCCATGCAATCTCTGGCCTGATGTTGTTTGGTGTTCATACAGCTTGCCACATTTTACTGTTGGCAAAATATTTTTTCTATAAAAATCCAACAAACAAAATGGCTGATATGATTGGCCTCTCCTTCACATTTTCTTCACCTCTCTTTGGCCTCATGAAAAATCACCACTCTGTTCCCACATGAAATATTACAGCCCCTTGGGAATTTTAAATTGCAGTAGTCAATTTTACAATTTTGATATCTTTTTGATCAACTGTACAGCTCAATTCTGGAGCGACATTGACTCCTTTTTCTTTTTTCATCCACCCTGATGTGTTAATTTCATTAGGAAATTATGTTATTAGGGTTTCAAGCCCATAAGGATTAAACCTATTGTTTCTCTTTTTGTAATTCTTTTTTCAAACATTCTTGTTAGATGGTATGTGGTAATTGTTAGGCCCCTGTGCTATATAAACCCGTGTTTATTTTGCTTAAATGTATTTTTTGGTGAAGAAGTTTTTAATCTCTGTAGAGAAGCAAGAAAACCTGAAATGAATGTTGCATAACCATATTAGAACAGAACCAAATGAGAAAAAATGACAGAGGCATGCTAAATGCTTTAGAAATGCTTAGCAACTCTTTATAAGACTTGAATTTTGTCTTGTTTATTCAAAACCTAGGCCAAACTATTTCAGACACCAAACAGAATGCTTTATTAAAGTGTCAAATGAAGATGTTTAGGTAACATTTGCACACACATACCCATCAAGTTATTCTTTTTTTCAATTTGTCAGTGTCCTGCAGTAAAGATATTTTTGATTCCAATATTCCTGTACCGCTGAATCCACTCTTGATGGCAAATTCTAAAACTAGCTAATTTCTCTAGCGTCTAGCATCTAGCCACCACTAACTACTAGCGCTGGTAACCTAGGGCTTGGAGATGCAGTTCAAGGCGATTCACATCCTGGACTGACTTTGCAGTTCTGGGCGCAGAAAGTGAAGGAGAAACTCTCCCTGTTCACTCAAGAAGTTGTCCTTGAGTAGGGTACTTCAGTCCCAAGAGCTGCTCAGTGGCCGATGGTGGAAGACTGGTTGCACTGGGCAGCTCCAAAGTGTGACTGTGTGCAACTGAATGTGAATGTCAACCTTCCCTGGATAAATAAAGGTTAAATAAACAGAGGGTAAAAATAATAACACTTTCTATCCATAAATACACTACACTGACATAAACTGAACATTTCAGAGGGCAGATGATTTCTGTAGAATATCCAAGCTCAAAGTGTCTTTACTGTGGTAAGCTACTAGTGAAGTTAATGCTGGTGAGCAGTCATAACGTTACATTCAACTCTTTGCTTGCTGTTTGCTTCCCTGGCCGCTTTTCTTTTTTTCTCTGCCCCTAATGGCCTTTTACATTTTAGGCACTTTGGATTTCTGACGTATACAGATTCCACACTGAACAAATGGGTTTCGAGCATAAAAGAATACCATGTGTTGTGAGGGAAAATGGCTGAAGCTTGTATCGAGTGACACATATAGGTCCCTGGTCAGAGGGAGTAAATGACTGTCTAACAGAGAACTTTATTACTCCACGTGCTGGACGTTTGCAGATAGACGGATGGATATAGAGGATCTGAACATGTATGGTTCTGAAATGTATAAATAAATAACTACAATAAGTAAAAGTATAATGGAGTAGGCATCACAGCAACACAGCAAATAACAACACTAAATCTAACAGTAATGGCAATGTTATTACAGGGACAGATTATTAAATTATAAACAGGTATGGACTAGGCACACACTAGGCACACAACAGGGAACTACAATTACTCACATCAAATGCTCCAACTAGGTCAGCACAGTTGCTATAATAACTAACTGCAATAGCAGAGACAAGCGCACAAAGCATTTGAGAATTGGATGGATGGATGCTGTGTGAGCCCTGTTATGCAGCTGTGACTGGCACTCCACTGGCTGAGACCCTGGAGTACCTGTTACCTAAACTTGTGTTATACTCCCCTGAGCAGCGCCAACTCTCTTCAAGGAAAGTGAGACATTGGCAGATAATGTCCTATGCTTTGCATATGAATATGTTTGTTACACGTTTCATGTTGTATGGTGCTGTTGTCTTAGTGTGTCTTAGTGAATGTACATACACCGACCAGCCACAACATTAAAACCACTGACAGGTGAAGTGAATAACATCGATTTTCTCGTTACAATGGCACGTGTCAAGGGGTGGGATATATTGGGAAGCAAGTGAACAGTCAGTTCTTGAAGTTGATGTGTTGAAGTTGAAGGATCTGAGCGACTTTGACAAGGGCCAAATTGTGATGGCTAGACGACTGGGTCAGAGCATCTCCAAAACGGCAGGTCTTGTGGGGTGTTCCCGGTATGCAGTGGTTAGTACCTACCAAAAGTGGTCCAAGGAAGGACAACCGGT
>OOFE01050029.1:0-14244 GCA_900323365.1 Monocentris japonica
GAATAAATTCAGATATTGACAAAGAGTCTTCGAGCCATGAATTACTTGACTATATTTATTAACAAAAAGCTGAGCGCTCAGGAGAGATGTACACACACAGGGTAGGGTATGCAGAGTGTAGTCTAAAGTTGGACCCAGATGCAGACACAAGGAGGCAGATGGTGTGTAAGTCCAATACTTTACTGGGGTGTAAAGCAAGCCATACAGGTAACCAAACTAGACAAGGATCAGGCAAGGCAGGGTCAGGCAAAGCAGGGGTCAGGGTAACCAGGATCAGAGGCAGACAAATCAGACAGAGATCAGGTAACCGGTGGACCAAGACATGTAACACGGGAAAGCTATGTAAGACATAAGACAATCTGACAAACAAGAGTGGGGGACAGGCTGGTGTATATACTGTATACACTGCTAGGGACTGATGAGAAATGGAGTGCAGCTGATGAGGGGAGGTGCGAGGTTGATTGTTTGCAGATGTGGAACAGGTGAGTGGTCGCAGAACACACTGGGAACCCTGGTGAGCATGACAGGAAAGACAGGACCTGAAACAAACACATCACAGAACAGAGAGGAGACTAGGGGGACTGGGAAGTGGATGGAGAGAGAGAGGAAGAGGAACTTGAGGCTGCAGGTGGGTCATATGGGTAATCATATGGCCGATGTGGCAGTAGGGAGGTAGCACATGTCTTGTTGAATACCTTACTCAAGTCATGGTACTGCTTTGGTATTCCTGACAACTCTGGAAGCTTCTCCTCCCCTGTGTTACAGGTGATAGGCAAAGGCAAAGCGGAACGAAGGCAAGAAGCATGGCATTTGGGACTCCATCCCCTGTGATTATAAAGAAAGGGGAGGACAAGGGGGGTAGTTTCTAAACATCTACAAGGTCTCGTCTCTTCAGTAGACAACAACAAAGAATGTGAAGGTCTCAAGCGTGCCCGGCTGTCTGATACTATCATGGGACGCCTCTGCCACAGAAGAAGCGTCAGGCAGGCCTGTGACCTATGTACCCAAGGCACTTATTCAGTGCATGGTGTCATATACAGACTGCTGGACCTGGACGTGCATGAGACTTTCACATTCCATCATATTACACCACTCGCAAAATAAGAACAAGGATACAACACCTGACACCTTTGATACCAACGGTAACACATACAACTTTACAGCTAAGCTGCTATTAACCTAACTGGAGCTTATAACCATTACCCAGGGGTGGAGACTCCTCCTATGATTGAGAGGTCACATTACAATGATTAATATTGTTACATATGCAGCTACAAAAAGGAAATAGTATAATGTTAAAACAAAAGGGATATGCTTAGCACAGGGTGTCCTGTAAATCATCATGGTTATACACATTTTCATTTGATCAACATTAATGAAAATGTTTGCAGGACTGTGCACGGCACATGCCAACACATGGAAGAGAGATTTAGGACAAACTGATCTGGTTCCATCAGGGTGGAGCCACAAGCCGGACTCCGTCTTGGAACAGCCTTTGCAAGCCCACAAAGTCTTCTCAGCGGGATCAGTGCAATCTTGAAGGATTGCAACATCATCAAGAGAAGGTTGAGGCTGTGCAGCAGGGGGCTGATTGGAGAGGGTTTGGAGGACCATAGAGGAAGAGGTAAGTGCAGCTTGTTTAGCAGCTGTGTCTGCCATTGCATTACCTTTAGACACAGGGTCAGTAGCACCTGTGTGAGCTGCGCATTTGACAATGGCCAATTCAGAAGGAAGTAGAATAGCCTCAAGAAGATTATTTATGAGCATGTGATGTTGTATGGGTTTACCAGAGGAGGTAACAAAACCACAGAGTTTCCACAAAACGCCAAAGCCATGTGTAACACCGAATGCGTATGTGGAATCTGTGAAGATGGTGGCAGTTTTCCCTTTAGCGAGGATGCACGCTCTAGTGAAGGCATACAACTCTGCAGCCTGAGCAGACGTGTCGGGTGGAAGGGCATGAGCCTCAATCACGTCAAAATCCGACACAATAGCATAACCAGCACAGTAATTGCTGTCGGAAAGACGAAAAGAAGATCCATCTGTGTACAGAACAAAGTCAGAATTTGGGATTGGCGTTTGCTTTAGATCAGGGCGAGGTGATGTGGCAACATCGATTACCAATTTGCAGTTGTGTGTATCAGCATCTTCGGAGTCATTATTGGGAATGGGAAATAGAGTGGCGGGGTTAAGGGGAGGCGCTCTTTTGACAGTTATGTGAGAGGCAGAAAGGATGATGGCTTTGTAACCAGAACGTCTGGAGGCAGTGAAGTGCTGGGTAGCTGCAGATTGCAACAGATGTACCACCAAATGTGGGGCAAAGACAATACAGTCATGAGCCAGTACAATAGGGGCAGACTTTTCAATCATGTCAGCTATAGCAGCAATAGACCTTATACCACAGACTACAGGAGAGAGTTGTGAAGAATAGTAGGCAACAGGCCTGTAATGAGAACCATGTTTTTGAACAAGGATGCCATTGACAAACCCACTAGCTTCATGCACGTAGAGATGGAATGGCTGGGTATAGTCTGGCAACCCTAGTGTAGGTGCTGATTACAATGCCTGTTTGAGCTGTGTGAATGCATCATGGATTTTAGGAGACCACACAATGTCTTAAGGAGCAGCTGCCATGGTCGAATGGGACCCAGATCTTGAGGCTCATAGCCAGACGCATGATGCATGGGGAAGTGAATTGGGCACTTGAAAAAGTGCAAGTTGTCCTGTAGACAGTGGAATCACGGCGCACCCTTCAGTGCCTATGAAGATCGTAGATGGACTGCCTAAAGTGTCTGGTTGTATCAAGCCAATTTGGTGTATGATGATGATGCAGGCACGGTGCCATATAGTGCAGTGCAATGCAATGAAGCAAGATGAGACATTGATAACAGCCTAGTGGTAAGGCTCGGTGAGTGTTTGGACATTGGGATGATGTTTGCTTCTGAAAGAAACTCAGAAAGATGTGGATAATTTTCCACTAACCAGGAATAAAGAAAATCAGGAATTAGGTTTTAGAAAGCTGAATTCTACTGAGCTGGTGAATCTGACCGTGTTCTTCCTCTTGGCCTCCCTAAAGCTTGGGGCTGACTCAATGTATGAGCAGGTGGGGCTGAGGCTGCTCTTGCTGTTGTCTGTTGTTGTATTATTTGTTATTCTTGGCTCTGCGTTTACTTCTACATTCCTTGGCCCACTGTCCTTTCTTATTGCAATAGTGGCACTTATCGTTGGATTTATCTCGATTTGGATTGCGTGTTGTTGAGGCTTTTGCCATTCAATTTGTGCCATATTTAAGGTGATTTTTCTAGATTGGTTGAAAACGCCTTGTCGGTCCAAATCGATCAATGTTGTGGTAATTGCCAGGAACGCTAGCCCTGCCCAGCCTGGCATGGTTAGTCTGACTGCGGTGGAGATGTCAGGCAGGATGTTATTCATGAGGGTTTGTATGGCTAATTGACCATTATCTGCAAGGGACACCCCGGCGTTGGTGTCCCAAGTCAGGCGAAATCTGTTGATGAAGTCTGACAAGGTTTCGTCTCTGTTTTGCATGCAGTTTGTTACTTCTACTACTTCAGGAGATGCAGAACCAGAGCCTGTAGGATCATGAAGGATCCTCACCACCCCAACAATGGACTGTTTCAGCTGCTGCGGTCAGGCAAGCGCCTCCGCAGTCACGCAGCCAAAACAGAGAGACTGAGACGGAGTGTCTTTCCCCAGGCCATCAGGACTGTGAACACTGATCTCACCAGAGCCCCCACCAAGTTCCACACACTGCCCCTCTTATGCACACACACGCACACATAGATATATTTATAGCGACTACACATATTTATATATTTTTCACATATTTTCATATTTCTTTTCAGATCCTTTATTTATATTCTTAATCTATTGTAAATAGTGTGCTTCTTTTTTACTGTAAATATTGTTGCCTCTTTTTATTGTAAATACTGTTACTGTTGTTTTTTGCACAATCCCGTGAGCATTGCCACTTTTCATTTCACTGCACATCCTGTATGCGTATGTGACAAATAAAGTTCTTAACTTGACTTCACTGAAATCTGCTACACTCCTTGCACTATTGGTTATGGCTGTTTTACAAGCACCATTTAGACATGTCTCTCTACTGGAATTCAGTAGTATATTATCATCTGGAGCCCAGTCTCCATTCACACCAGGTGGAATGTTAAAATTGTCCTGCATAGACTGCTATGCTGGGCCATAAGATAGTTTCAGAAGCAACAAAATGTCTGTGGGAAGAACATCGTATGTGTTGGAAGTTTGGTATAGCCAATGATGGAAAGCTACGAGTCTTTTCAATGGGGGTGGGGCATCAATCAACATTTGTCTGGCTTCAGCTGGGGTCCATGTCTTTTTTATGTCCATGTCACCTACCATTATTTTTGGGTTTTGTTTTTGAAATGGCTTGGTCTCATCATGTCTTCTGTCCTTTGACAACCCTTTTTCTCTTTCTCTCCTAGTTCTGTCAGCGATGTAAGATTCCATTATTTTGAATGGGGAGGACTCGTCTGTGTTCTCCTCATCTAAGTCCCCCTCCTCTGAGAGAGGGGCTGGCTCAGACATCCCCTCTTTGTCTACGCCCCCCTTCTCAGCGTCTGTGCTCTCATCTTTACTCTGGGCTCCTCCTCCATATCCTCCTCCCCCTGCCAGGGGGCACTACAGCTGTAGACCATATCATTTTATTAGATTGCTTGGGAAACTGTGTCGGTCTCAATGACAAAACTCTCCACTGGCTCAATTCCTATCCTTGCAGTAAAACTTTTTCTGTCAACATTGGCAATCCTCATCCTCAGCAGACATACAGTAACATGTGGAGCCATACATGGTTCAGTTTTGCAACAAACAATGCTAATAGGGAAGCACATGCTGGAGGCAGAGATTCAAATCAAATCACAATTTATTTGTATAGCCCTTAAGATGTCATGAAAACGTGAAGCCTCTAATTGGTTCAGGTGTGCCTGAGTAGAGCTGGAGGTAAAACCTGCAGGAGAAGGGGTACTTAAGGACTGGGTTGGGCACCACTTGTCTACAGTATCGAAGGCTGCACTGAAATCTAAGATAATTAACGTGTAACATTTCATGACATCTTTTGAGCAATAAAAAGAGCTGTTGATGACGCAATTGGATCATGAGAAAGTTAAGCAACAGAGAGAACTTGAATTACAGTTGGAAGTGGAAAAAATAAAATACAAGACTGAGCAGGCAAAATTTGAAGTTGACCAGTGAAAACTGAACTTGGTTCAACTTAAAGGGAAGTGGTGTTTGTTCCACTGAAGCTTGCTCCAGGTTTTTCTCATTGTTTGAGCGCGTGGCAGATTTGTTTAACTGGCCTGATATTGAGCGCACTGTGATTAACCAAACATATTATAAATATGTACATATGGTAGGCCTGCATATGGTAGTTTGTAAGGATGTCTGCTTCCTCCTTGTTATATGGGCGTGTTACATGTGTGAGTCTTTATGCAATTTTCCCAGTCCTTTGCCTTGCACATATATAGCTGGCAACACATGCATATCTTGCACATGCCTTTTAATTTTCATTTAAAACATCTCATCATGGTATCATGTATGCTTGATGGGTACTTTGTGTCGTTTTTAAAACCAATGTAAGGCAGCCATGAAGACTTTTATTTTGGAAAAAGATTGACCAGAAAACGTATCTAAGGATGGGCGGATCGACACTGTGGTATCGATACTCACATACTACTCATTTGGTTACGATTTATTTTGAAAAGTATCTATTTCAAAGTTATTTTAATGCATCACTCCCTGCATGTGTCTTCGCTGCACTTTCGTAGCGCATATGCTTCTGCCAATGAACAGAAACAGGGATGAAACCTAGGACACTACAACCGCACGCCACGTGATCGGCGAAACCCACGTGAAGTAAGAATCGCGCGCACCCTGCTTCCTTCTATCAGCCATTGGGAGGATGGCCCGAAAAAGTAGCATTGTGTTGTGCTACTTTTCATCAGTAGGAAAAAGTATAGCCCGATACAGTAGTTGTGACAAGAAGGTACCACACAGCAGCAGTAGTAGCAACTTGTTTGAATACTTAAAAACTACACAGAAATCTTTGTTGTGTATATTTTTATTTCATTATATTTATACATATTTATATACTGTATGTATTTTTGTATGTATTAAATATAGACTGACCCATACCAATTAATAATAATCATTTAAAAAGTAATTACTATTATTATCATTTAAAAATCATATTCTCATTTTAGAAATGATCGGTATCTAATAAAAAAAAATGTTGTATCGCCCATCACTAGTATTTCCATTCTTGCTGGCTTTACATTAACAGGTGTTAAACCGAAATTGGTGACCATCGTAATGTGTGACTACTCGCGCTCACGTGTTGAACATGCTCGCTCTCGCTAAAACGTGTACGAGCTCAATACTGACGTGAGCTCTGATATCAATAGAATGCAGTTTTGTAGAACAATTACGGCGTTTTTTCTTTCATTTCTTGTGTTATACGTGCAAGGTTTTATTTCCTTACTTCTCCGTGGATTTTTATCTATAATGTACGTACACCTACAGCACCCAAGTTTCATGTCGTTTATTTGTCACATGTAGTAGATACACCAGGTGCGTTCCATACAATGAAATGCTTATTTACAAGCCCTACCTAGAGTGCAAAAAACATTAGAATCAAATTAAGAAAGTAGAGTAATAACACAAAAATTCAATATATATAAAGTGTATAAGTACAGGACAAATTGTGCGGTTGTGTATAATTAAAAGGGCAATAATACACAGTACATTAGAAATACAAATGTCAAAAATATTGACTGTAAAGTTGAGCTATTCAGCACTATTGTGATATTTGTTTACAAGCTTTGACTTTTACAATATATCTTCCATATTAAACAAAATCATCTGAGATCCATTGAAAGTGTGCTACGTGTGTATGAAAAGTCCTTTCTAAATGTATAATGATACTGCTAATAATAATTATTAGTATTATTAGAAACTAAGAGGTGCCTAAAATATACTGTAAGTATCTCACCCATGACTTGAGCAATTTTTCAGAATCAGAATCAGAATCAGCTTTATTTGCCAAGTATGTGTACACATACAAGGAATTTTACTCCGGTTATTCCGTTGCTCTCTAGTACTTACATAGAATAGACATACAGCAAAAACAAGGACAACAAAGCTGAACAAGCTAGACGTAAGCATAAACATTTAACTGCTATGTACAGATGTAAAATATATATTAAAAAAAACTATGAAAATTGTGAACAAGACAATAGTGCAATGATGCAGAGTGCAAAGATGCTGGAATAAATATGGGATGATTATGTACAGGTTACTTTATATACATGAGGTAGATGGATATGACAGGATATGAATGTATACAGTATATACAGTATATACAGCGTGCTTAGAATGTATTGACAATGATGATATATTAAAAGTATTAAAAAAGTATAAAAAATATTAAAAACAATACAATGCAACTACAATATAATTAAGAATAAATAGGTTTTTTATGATGATATGTCTGGTAATTGTTTTGGAATCAGTTAGCTCTTTGGCTAGTTTTGTCTTCCTGCTGTTAGCAATCAAATTATTTCCATAGCTACACTCATACTAGATATGATGTTTCACCGCAGTATTTTCCATAGCTATACACAGGTCACATATTCTGACAATCCCAAATGCTTTGCTGTGTACAAACATAACACCATGACAGATTTTGTTTATTGTGAGCCCATACTTTCCATATACTCAGGTCACATATCCTGACAGCCGCCAAATTCGGCCCCATAGTTTTGCCTTCCTGTTGTCTGCAATCACCAATGCTTTGCCGTTGATTGCTAACAGCAGGGAGACAAAACAATAATTATCAGACTATTCTACAAAACTTCATTCTATTAATATCAGAGCATGAATCTACGAATCTACCCGGATGCAAGCTCCACGTCAGTATTCAACTCGTGCACGTTTTCACGAGAGCGAGCATGTTCAACACGTGAGCGCGTATAGCCACACATTACGTTGGTAACCCATTTGGGTCTAACACCTGAGCAATGAGGAGGATAAATGAGGACGTCCTCGGTTATGTCACATTATACAGGGAAGTAAGCCAGACCGACTTGTTCAAACGAAGGGGCTCTTACATGTGACTGAATGTCGGTCATTGATTAGGCTTGTCTTGGTAGCGCACGTTGTATCATAGCAAGGCATCTTTCATAGGTAACCTATCAGACGTTTGGAAAGTTAATTGTCGTCTCCTTATGTAGGTCTGCTTAGCTTATCCAGATACCTTTATCTGTACATAATTTTCTCGTCACTGCTAGTTCCAGGGAATCGGCGCGAGTAATCGTCTATCAGTTTAACTGGATTTGTCATCTTTCGGCTGTGTCTGTGTTATATCACATCAGCTTATCAATTAAAGGTTGCAATGGGAGTCGGCGCCGAAAATGAGAGAGACGGTAGTCTGAAACCCCTCCGCTTAGATCTCATGATCCCCGAGAGGTTTGAGGATGTAAAGGCACAAAGACCCACATGGGGTCGGCGGCTGGAGTTCATCTTGGCATCCGTGGGGTATGCAGTGGGGCTGGGCAATGTCTGGCGGTTCCCATACCTCTGCTATAGCAGCGGTGGAGGTAAGACTGTTTCAGGGTTCAAGACTGTAACTGCTGTTATTTATAGATGAAAAACGCAGAATTTCAGCGTGTTTGCCCCCAGACTGCACTTATACCGCACAGGCGTTTTGTTTTTATTTCATTTCATGTTATTTTGATGATGAAACATAGGTGCGAAGTGATTGAACCGATCCAGTGGTAAAAAACAATGACAAAAACACAGTTTAACCCTAGGCCCTAACGAAGGATTGCATAGCCGTGCATAGACTTGTATGCATCGCAACTTTCTGCAGTAACCCTTAAGGTTATGTATCCTCTCACCCGACGCGTGGGACAGCTCTAGGCTTTATGAAGTACACGTGACATTAAATGTGCAAACGTGGTTAAGAAGAGTATTGTGCAGGATGACTGATTTGAGCTACATGAATGCCTTTTCACATACTATACTATACTATACTATACAGGCTTTTGTGGTCAAAGTTCCTAGCCATGCCTGCTGGCTGGCACAGGCAGTATCATTTTTAAATCACTTAAATCAATCACTTAAAACTTACTTATCACTTCTTATACTTATTGCCTTGTCTGGTATTTATTTACTCCTTTCGTTTGGCTTTTACAGTTCTGTACCACATTGTTCTTATTTATCCTATTGATCTTTGTCGTTGTTGACTTTTATTTTTCTTGGCTGTGAAGCAACCTTGTTTTGAAAAGTGCTATATAAATAAAGATGATTATTATATTATTATAGTGCAATAAGGGTTTAGCTACTTTTGTGAAGTGTTATCACAAATATCATCACAAAATGAAAAAGATAGCTTCTGTGTCTCAGACAACATTCATGAATGGAATTTTTGTACTGATGTGTAACTTATTTTGAAATAGACTTTGGTCATCTCCAAAGAAAATGTTATAATATGAAGTGGCTTTCCAAAGTCAACATTGGGCCAGCGTTTATATAGGTCCACACAACACTTTAAGGTAGCTTTGAACACTCACTCCAGAGCCATATATGCTCTATGAGCAACTCTCACTATCAAAATGTGGCAACGTAATGTCAAACATCACTGAAAAATCTACCTTTATTAACACTGGAAAATTTGCTGTGAGCCTAACCCCAAATTAGAAGGAAATGTTTTCCTTTTAGTCCATGGTTAAATCTGGTAACACCACAACAAAGAGTTTTCTTAGTGAGATTATAACCATTAACATATTTTTTGAACTGGTGCCAGTAGAGTGGAAAGGTCCACAGACTTTCATACCTTTTTGTGTTCAGTCAGACATTAGCTCTGAGGATTACTTTGTTTCTAGAATGATGACATGGAAACTGGTCTTATTCTCTCAAAGATCATTGAAGGGTCTAAATGATCTGTACCAATAACAGTTCATAACAGATAAAAAGAAACAACTATGTTTCTTAATAATCTACAGAAACAGTATACCAAGAAATCCTTATCATTCTGACAAATGATGATTTTGCTGTGTCATCTTAGCCAGTAATGACTCAGCAGGCTGCAACAATGGGGTCAACTGTTGTGCATTTTGCCTCACTATCATGCTATGACTAGAGTTTAGAATTTAAAGTTAATTTTAATGATGAACACAAAAAGAAAATGTAACACATTATTCAGGTGAGTGAAACAATTGGTTTACTGAACATCTGACCGCAAAGAAAAATAAGATGATAAAAATTTGACTGAAGGTAAAGGAAAATAAGTTAATTAAAACAGACCTAATGCAGAAATGGATATCAGAGGGAAAGTAAATAAGTAAAGCTTTATTTATATCGCACCTTTTTACACAAAGGTCACAAGGTGCTCCACAAAATGCACAAAATACACAAAAATAAAAGACAAAGCAGACTAGACAAACTTGTAAAGTACAGTACATCCTAATTGTCCACTCCCACCCAGATTAAATGTGTTTTTCAGGATGCAGCTCTACCACAACTCTAAACATTTGTCACTCAAAAAAACACTGAAAAATATGTATGAAAACTGATGTTAAAACCATTTAACAGCAATTCTACACCAGACTGTTTTTTGAAATAGAGAAATCTCTTACTTTGATTATCATTAGGGAGTCTGATGCTGATAGTGAATGCTGCAGCAGAATAACGTGCAGTTACTCGAGGTTAAGACAGACAGCATAATGTAAATCAACTTTATTTGTGGGGGGCAATTTAAAGGATGCAATTAAATGTACAAACAATGAATTAAAAACAATACATACACTGCATATGTATATCACATAACAAATAGAGACATGACAGGACAGATTACCAGTGCAGTGTGTGGGCATATAACAGTTTACAAGTGTCCAGTGTTAGAAACCTCACGATTCTTATTGAAACCTTTTATTGCTTCTGGTAAAGGTATTTTTCCTTTGATTTTTCTGATGAATTCCCAATCCACTAGTATCTTTCCTATTCTCCGGTTTCAGGTGCCTTTATGGTTCCCTATCTTACTATGCTGTTCCTGTGTGGCATTCCTCTGCTCTTCATGGAGTTTGCTATTGGGCAGTACACTCGTTTGGGGCCTGTGCATGCTCTAGCGAAAGTCTGTCCCTTGTTAAAAGGTGAGTGACTCCACAGGCCAATGGCTCCTCACATATGAAAGGGAAAGACATCTGAATGGCTTGCTTAATAATTTTCCTTTTACTTTATTTTTAGTTTATTTGGGACAATTCTGCAAAGAGACTTTGACTTTTTATGAATGACTTTTTCATATGTATAGAAAACCTGTCAGAGTGCATCCCCTCTCACCTTCACAAATCCTCCTGTGAATGATAAGGGAAACCAAATACCGTTGATGTCCACTGGTCTTGTCATACCTTTGTTTGATGAAGTCAAAGTAGTGGGAATACTTCCACTGGACAAAGTAAACTTTTCTGTCATTTCTCATCTGAGCTAGTTTAGCTTGAAAGGACAACAACTACTTATGAGACAAAATGTGAACTAACACTATTACTGAAATTGAGATATTAATTTGTTACACTACCCATTACTGTGAAAAGGAATAATGTTACTGTAATGTTTGCAACGTGTTACCACTCAACACTAACTCAACATTAACTTTCAGACTCTAGAATTTCCTGTTGGTCAATACTGAGCTGCGCATTTTTGGACTTGACTATTACGAGGTATAGAGCGGACAGCCGGTCTCCCCTCGAGGGGAAATTAGGTTGTTGCAGCAGCAAAAGCAATAGGGTGGGAAAAATAGAATATAAGCACAGAATATAAGAAATATAATACAAGCAACAAAAACAGTAAAACAATAAATGCAGTATAATATAAACAACTCAGGCTTCCGAAAGGCCTGAGGTCCCGCTGTCAAACCTGTTCAAAATGATGTTTAATTTGTCTGCCCTGCCCTTGTTCTCCTCGACCAACTGGCCTTACAGTTTCACATTCTTCGCTGCAGATTGTTATGAGTCCTCATTCTTTCAATTCTCAATTCTTCTCTTTAGCTCTTTCTGGACAGGCATCACTTGCTCCTTGTCCCTGGTAATCCGTGGTAATCTGTGGTAATCCATGGTTTATTGCTGTGAAAACTGCAAAATAAAAGGCAGTGCCAGGAAAGATCTTAAGATTCTACGTCGTGTGTCTCACCTAAAGGAAGAAAATACACCCTAAAACAAAATTCACATTTTCTATTTACATGATGTCACTTCAGTAGAAATTTAGGACAATGACCAAGTTTCTTCCAAAGCTAGAAACAGATGGAAATTCGAATCTGCAATACCATCACACATAAGAGCCAAAGCCTGTGGATGCTCCATTGATAATGAATCTGAGACCTACCAGTTATGACAGAGAAAGAGACGTAATGTGGATATTCAACACAAAAGTTTTGTTTAACACAGCAAAGTTCTTTGGGTTTTTATGCAACGGGCCTCTCTTATAATTGATTTTTCATTTTGGAGGACTGTGTTAGTTTCATCTTGATCGAGTGAATGTGAGTGAATATCAATCAGTGTATTTTTCATAAATTATGTTTTGTATGCAGTTTGATTGATGAATCTGCACTTTTCTGTTTGTTCTGAAAAATTGATTGCTTTCACGTGATCAGTTGATGGCTGAGAACTTGAAACAAGAATTACAGTCACCACAGAAATCAGTATCTTTCGTCACTTCTTCTAGAAGTTTTAATAGTGTAATCTCTGGGATTGAATGGATGTCAAGAAAAAGTATACATGAATGAACCAAAATGAGTGGACCCAATGAGTCACCTGGTAGTTCATCAAACTGATTGCTGTTTAAATCAAACAAGAGCCCAGCCATCAACAGTCACCACTCCTGGGTGTGAATTGAAAAAGCATCCTATCCTGTTCTAACTTGAGATTTTTCTCCTTAGCTTTTTATCTCTTTAAAGACAGAGATTGTCTACCCGGTCAAAACGTATGGGTCCCTCACTTGATTTATCGCTCATTTCTGCCTGGTTAATGCTTTGTGCTAAGCAAAGGGCAAAAGCAGGTAGTTTTTTCTGCATATTCCTCTGATTGATATCCATATACCACTTAATTCAGTATGGTGTGATATATCTGTCATCAGTTTTTTAAATACCTACACATATCTCATAAACAATATGCTCAATATGCTCACAAATCAACAATACAAGATAAAGCAATCAGATCTTTCAATTGGTCATATTTACGTTTTCTGATTGCCTCCTTTACTTCCTGCAAAGTGTTGATTTATCTCCTAAATCAACAGAGGAATAGAGATGGGGCTGGTAATTGCTATGGCATAGAAATGGTTAACCTGAGCTCAAAATAATGACCTCCCATGTGTGTTGAGAAGGCTTGAGCACGTGTTGCTTTATGTTGTTGTTCCCACCTTTCTGCCAGTGTAGACTTAACTATGAACATAGTGCATATGTCATTCTGGCCCGAATCTCCATTACTCCTTTTCTGTCTTAGGTATTTTATTAAAATTATTTATTTTATTATTATAGATTTTAATCCAAAGAAGCTCCATCTGCTTGAATTAAACTTCCCTCTACCTTTTGTGAAACAAATTTTGGACTGCTTTTTTAGTGATGAAGCATTCCTGTAACTTAACTATCCTGACTTCTTTTTGAGTCCAGCAGACTGACATGTTTTGACAGTTAGAACTGAAACATTATTACGCCACTTACAGTGCGTATGGTGTCCCAATGGGGCAGTCGACCATCTAAGCCCGATGGGCAGAGTGAAAGAGGCAAGCACAGTGATAACAAAGGACTGGTTCTAACTGATCCTGGAGCTCAATATGTTGACACAGAGGTGTTTTTCAGCTGTCTCTCCTTCCATAATACCAGATAGTGACAGTGAATCCAGTGGAGCACAGCATTCCATCCTTTCCCCTACGAATAAACATATAATAAAACTATTTTCAGTTTTCAATCGGCAAATTTTTTGGAATACTTCTGAAACCCAGTAGATCTTTCGCTCAGAGACACTTGTTTTTGAACATTCAGTTAATTTTTACCATAAAGGACATGGTAGAACTATGGAAGCCTATTCCCAGTGTAGAATAAAATGAAAAAGGGTTGAATTGTGATTTTCATTCTTATAATTGTGACCTTTTAATTGAGAGTTCTGACTATTTCCTGATTCCCGATTATCTTGTTACATACAAGAG
>OOFE01050030.1:3909-15690 GCA_900323365.1 Monocentris japonica
GTTCTCTATACTAAGATAACATGGTTCATCCTATAGACTACCTCCACATAGTAGTGGTCTTGTCAAGGTCAGATTTATGACTTCCTTGAAGGGCCTCTCTGGCCTGCCATGCAACATTCAGGCACATGTCCATAGCATGTGACAACACAGTATCAGTACAACCAGCCACAAAATGATAAATGATAAATACTAGCAATCCGTGCCAATTTACTTTCACATGATCGATGAGTCAGATCTCAAGACTGTTCCTCTTTAGGTCAGCTACCACAGGCAAGACAGACCACAGGGTAGTCCGGTGGTTAGAGAGACCACAATGTCACAGATTAGATCACAGCAGCAACCAGTGTGTCCACTCCTGTCAACATGTCCTGACATTGAATCCATGTCCAAGAAACAAAACCACTCTGTGTAATACGGTGATTGAACTTCTCTAATAATAGATTAAAAAGGCTGCACACCAAAGACATGAGATGTGAAGTCTGTCCATGTAAGACTAATGGTCTAGCGATCTTGTTTGGATGGGAACAGAGTCCCATGTCCATGTGAAACAGCCAGTGGTCATTACATAGGCCAAGTGGATCTGACAGTCTGTGGTCAGCCTAAGCAATGGCCTCCAAACATCTCGATGACTCACTGTGAATTTATGAGCCATTTGATTTGGCCTGGCTTTTTTTGGTTGACCAAATTAGCTACGACACTGTGGGATGTTTTAAGAGCAAAAAACTCTCCCATGTTTTTTTGTCTATGGATCAATTCCCAATAATCTGAGTAGACCTGCTGCAATGTTCCCATTCCACGATCATTTTTTCTTATATTGTTTAGTTTAGAATCACATCTCATTAGACTTGATGTTCAGGACTAGAATGCAATGCCCATTGCCCATAATGATTCAGAGAAGGGAAAACATGCTGAGAAAAAATAACAACTATATTTGTTATAATAACAGATGGAAATGACTTTGTTTTCAATCTCCAAGGCACATTTTATATGATTGTAATGATTGTTTTAGAAAGAGCACGCCAATAGCTTATCAAGTCAAGGGGTGGATATTAAATGCCTAATAAGGACTTGACCCACCCTTTGAAGACATCCTTGCAATGCTGTTATACATGTCCTGAATGGTGTGTAGTGGGATATTGGACCTTTCTTCAAGGAGGAAAGCATCCAGTTGTTTGAGGGATGAAGGCGGTGGAAATCTGCTTCCCATCAATGTTCAATGATGTTTAGATCTTGTGATTTCGGCCATGGAAGCAGGCTGACTTCATTGCGGTGTTCATGAAACTAGCCATGTTTCAGAGTTGGCAACAGACATTGTGGGTTGAATTGTGGGTTGCATCCTTTGGCTTTCTCCAAACCCATCTGAATGTAGGAGAAAGGATGAAAGATGACTCATCAGACCATCTTACTTTTTCCATTGCTCTGGCATCCAGGTTTTGTGCTTTTCATACCAGGACATGCATCTTTGTGCTTTGGCCTTGGATATAAGCGGTCTCTGAATGGAAGCCCCGCCATAAATACCAGCTTTGCGAAACTCACAATGTGCCGTTTTTGTTGAGACTGTGTCACAGAGGTGTTGACTCAATTCTATTGTAATTTATGAGGCCATCATTTTGTGGTGTTAAGCTGTTAAGTGTCTGTCTGTGAACTTATGCCCATTTGTCTGTGTTAGGCATGTTCTCACAGATTTCTGTTCTGTCCCCCTTTGTACATGAAATGATTTTGTTGTTTTTGTGAGCGATCCACCTGGGGCACCGACTATCTGGTCTCTTTGGAACTCTGTAAGTTGCCTCATGTTGCTTTGAAAACCACTTTTAAAGGCCACATGCAGGATTCAGCTTGATATGATTTGCCTGTTTAGCTGTGTTTATATATATTTGTGATTGAGTTACTTCAAAGTTAAAGCCCATTTTCATGTAGTGTCCATTATATTGTCTGCCCCCATAGGTCTCCAAATTGAGTGAGAGATGTACAATGAACTTAAACGTTATTATAAGAAGCAAATGTTCCAACTTTTTCAATTGTTGTTGTTATTAGAATTAGACAAAGCAAAACCATTCAACAGCAATCTCTGCTGCTCTACAATGTGGTACTTACAACAGGAAAATAAATATTGTTGCGTACTGTCACTTTGTCCAGTGCTGCTCTGTTCTCAGTTGATGTGTTTTTGTTTGGGTCTAATCAGGTTTTGTGATTTTTTGCCGTTGACAAGTATATGTTGGATGGCCACTGTGGTCTTTCAAATCTCTAACTTACAGGCAAGGCCAGTAGATCTAAAAAAAAAAAGCTGCTGTGCTGTTTTCATTATGTCATTGAGGTCCAGGTTGCATAACTGCCATGCACTTGGTATGGTTCTGCACGACTATAAACCTTAAAGCCCTGTTTCCTGAAGCACCCATATATCACCTGCCATGACTGCAAACAAGAACATGTAAACCTATATAAAAACCTGCTGATCCATAAAGTAAAAAGTAATTCATTTTTTTATTTGACACAACCTTTGTTGTAGAACCGATGTTGTCCAGCAGATGAACAGACTTGTGCTTGCACCACTGCTCTCAGAAGAAAAACTTCCGTTTCATTTGAGCGAGATAACACTGTCTGGAGGAGAAAGTAAAGCGAGGCGCTGGCCTTTGACCTTTAGTTTCTTTCTTTTAGACTTGTAGTCAAACATTCTTTCAGGAGCTCTGGTTTGATATTAGTACAGTATGTACAGTATATGGGGTTCTGTTAAGGAGCGAGCGTGGTGGATTGAAGTGATCTCATAATGCTTGGAATATTAGAGATACAAGCCAGACAGAACAAAGAAAGAGCAGTTTGTTAAGGCCAAACATTCTTTGTTCAAAATCACAAGACTATGCCTTTACTATGCCTTCACTTTAATGTCAATGAACTTTTAGAAACTTTTTATTTCATAATGCTGAGGGTTAACAATGTCTCAACTGGAAGAGTGACTTGACATTGAACACAATATTTTTCATTCCGCCTCTGTGCCTGAAAAAGCGTTTAGGGAAAACAAAGATGTGAATTCCACCCTGGATGGCATTCCTTGACATTAATCAAGCTACAAATTTCAATTAAAACTCCATTATGAAGAAGAAAGTTGTATTATCTCATATTGCGGTCTCATATTACAATAAATTTAAGGCACGCAAGTATGAAGTTCTATTTTATAAGACACAACAGCTCCTTAACAAGACTATATCCCTCGGGCAGACAAGGAGAAAATCGCCTAAAGTCTAACTAAAACTTAGAGAACCGTAAGCATTATGTAATGGGGGAAACATCAGGGAAATGATTTAGAGCGACTGCTCCAGCTACTGAAGACATAACAAAACCTCCCTTGATCCCTGTGGGGCCACAGACGGTCCATGTGTCGGACGCCGAGCAGACTCCACAGGTTCTGTAAGCCCCACTGAGTGTGGGGCTGTAATAACAGAGCAGCGTGTCTCCAACGAACCTCCCTCAAAACAGGACATGAACATGTCTGGAAGGGAGATGTACAATGAACTTAAACTTGATTATAAGAAGCAAATGTTCCAAGATTTTCAAGAGATGGGCGGGGGGGGATAGAAAACAAGCCAGGTCTACACAGACACATATAAACACACATATAAACATACATACAGACACATACATACTCAGACACTCACAAGACAAGCGCACACATCCCCCTTCATGCACACAGATGCAAGCACAGGCATAATATCCTCACCCCCAGAGCTAGCAAAACAACAAACCTCAGGACCCTCATGGGAAGAAGCTGGCTGGGTGGCCAACAGAAGTTTCCCTCGCACTGGTTCTGATGGGAAGATTAGCACACGATGAGACAGGGATAACTGGGAACACGTAATTATTCCAGTAAGCCGAGCAGGAAATTTTGTTCCTGTGTGAACTGGACCTTCAGGATGCACCGCTCACCACAGGGGCCATCAGAAACCAGTTGAAGAGGATCTGGACAGTGTCATGCAAATGGAACAAAGGTAGCTGTTGTCACTATCACCACATGGATCAGATGAGCTAAAAAAGCTCACAGCTGGAAATTATGGGCTTTTGCAAGGGAGACTGTTAAGGGAGACTGTTAAGCACGACTGACCTTTTTATGGGTCACTTGGAAACTGAGGTGGCGTCACTCACCATGCTCAGACAAAGAATCACTAAACAAGTGTGCACTGGGAGACTGGAGGGATGCTGAACAAGGGTGGATAAGGAGAGAGAGAGAGAGAGAGAGAGAGAGAGAGAGAGAGACAAGGATCTGCAGGATGTGTATAAAATAAAGAAATATTTCCAGTTGAACTGAAAGTGGAAAGTGTAAGTAGAAACACACACACACACACACACACATTCAGAGCAGCTCCACATGTCATCTTCCATATCATGTAAATGCTAGAAGAAATGTGCTGCCTTCCTCAGAAATACCTAATAACAATATTCGGTCCATTCAGTTTGATATTTGACTTTAAATAAATATTGAGCCTCAATAAATCCACCATCATAGCCCTTTATTGCGCAAGGCCTAGCACAGCTGGGGTGGGTAGAGCTGAACACAGACCACCTCTCAATGTCTTTGTCACATGAGATTTAACTGAGTTTGAATCTGGAGGTGGGTTCGTTTATTTGAACTAAAAGGAAGATTTTAAATAGAAGATTAGAAATATCTATATTATTCACTACGCTCTTCCTGTGAAAAAATTAAATACATTTAAAAAATGGGCTTCATTGTACTCCACACATTAAACGCTTTATGCTTTACTTTCGGTTACTCAATGTGATTTTGTGATTTTAGGCCACATTTTTACACACAATAGGATAAAACTTCTAAATATGATGCTAAGAAGGGTGGGAACTGCACTAACGATTAACTGATACGGAGGGTGTGCTCACTTCGGGGGTGGTTTGGCTCTGCACTGGAAAAAAATCATACGACTGATCTAACCTACTAGTACTGAGTGTTAAAATTAGGTTTTCTTAAATCAAGTGAAAAAATTCTGCTAAAGGGTTGAGATGATTTCACTTGTTTCCAAAGCCGTTCCATATGATTCATATGATTCATATGACTGAATAACTTGTTGAGGTGGATATATTTTTTGCAGTGTATCCGCTTTACGCGCACATACTGTCTGAAATCTGATTCGAGTTTAAAAGGCCCCTGCAGCTGCCTCAACTCAGAGACCCTGAGTGTTTATCTGCAGCATCAGGTGGGTCCTTGTAGGGAGAGGCGCTTCACAGCCCCTCTGGCACTGAACCTGCAAGGCGCACAGAGGGGCAGTGCCATGCACGCTTCTGACCATGCGCTGCTACTGAGCAAACTGAACCAGTCTCTGATGTTCAGTCCCACTTATGACCCGACGATGGGACCCCCTAACAACTACACCTTGCACCCGAACGGGACCGACCCGTTTGCAAGAAACGAGGAGGTAGCCAAAATCGAAATAACAGTCCTGAGCATCACCTTCGTGGTCGCTGTCATCGGGAATGTGAGCGTCCTGCTGGCGATGTACAACACCAAGAAAAAGATGTCTCGGATGCACCTTTTCATCAAGCACCTCAGCCTAGCCGACTTGGTGGTCGCCTTCTTCCAGGTGCTCCCGCAGCTCTGCTGGGAAATCACCTACCGCTTCTATGGGCCAGACTTCCTCTGCAGGATAGTCAAGCACCTCCAGGTGATGGGAATGTTCGCGTCCACCTACATGATGGTGATGATGACCCTGGACCGCTACATCGCCATCTGCCACCCGTTGAAGACCCTCCAGCAGCCCACTAAGCGCTCCTACATCATGATCGTGTCCACCTGGGTGTGCAGCCTGGTGCTCAGCATTCCTCAGTACTTCATCTTCTCCCTGAGCGAGATCAAGAACGGCTCGGACGTGTACGACTGCTGGGGACACTTCGTCGAGCCGTGGGGCGTCAAGGCGTACATCACCTGGATAACCGTGGGCATCTTCCTCATCCCCGTGGCTATTCTGATGATCTGCTACGGGTTCATCTGCCACAGCATATGGAAAAATATCAAATACAAGACAGGGAAAACAACGGTGGGTGCTGCGGCCAAGAACGGGCTGATTGGGAAGAATTCCGTCAGCAGCATCACAACTATATCAAGAGCCAAATTGAGGACTGTTAAAATGACTTTTGTGATCGTTTTGGCGTATATTGTATGCTGGACACCCTTTTTTACAGTACAGATGTGGTCGGTGTGGGACGCAAACTTCCAGTGGGACGGTGAGTAGTAGCATTTGAAATAATCGCAACCTGTGTTAGGATATTATCTACTTTTTCGTATAACTCGTATAACTACCAGAACTATAGAAAATGTAAACTGAAAAGAATTGCGCACACGTAGTCTTTTGTCTTTTGCCACGAAATGGAAAAAAAAGAATCCAAGCGCACACATCCATTACGCATGAGTTTACTTGTTACCAAAAATAGATGCTCAAATAAATGTCATTTGAATTAAAGATATAACTGATTTTTTACTTATTAAATATCAATAAACAATACATGTGTCGTGGCGGTGTTGAGTTTATCTTGCAAAAATGCATTGGAAACTATTTCAGGCAAACCATTTTTTGCCTTTTTTTTCTCAGTGCCATACTAAATTATTTGTTCAGATGGACACTTCTGCAGGGTATGCCAGATGTTTTGTGGATTGATCATCGTTTTTTCCCCTACCCTCTCTTTCTCTCTGTCTAGAATCTGAGAACACAGCAGTGACTCTGTCTGCGCTCCTCGCCAGTCTCAACAGCTGCTGTAACCCGTGGATATACATGATCTTTAGCGGCCATCTGCTCCAGGA
Source organism: Monocentris japonica (assembly GCA_900323365.1). Taxonomy (NCBI): domain Eukaryota; kingdom Metazoa; phylum Chordata; class Actinopteri; order Trachichthyiformes; family Monocentridae; genus Monocentris; species Monocentris japonica. The sequence goes on from OOFE01050030.1 coordinate 10,703, forward strand.
CTTTGCGCACTGCTTCTCCTGCTTTCAGAAAATAAACAGTGATTTCAAGAAAGAGGACTCGGACAGCAGCCTCCGAAGAACAACACTGCTGACCAAAATGACCAACCGGAGCCCTACGTGCAGTTCTGACAACTGGAGAGAGCTGGATCACTCTCCTAAATCCTCCATCCCGTCGATCCAAGCGGAATTATAACATTATAACATTGTTTGTTGACGTGGAGTGGCAACATGTCTGACTGGTACCACGTATAAAAACACTCCAACTATGGACACTACTGAAAGTGACTGAAGTACCCCCAACCCCCCACTCTAAATCAAATCAAACATTTTGACTGGAAATGTGAAAAAAAAAGTAGTAGGGAAAATAAGTGAAAATGGTAAATGTGTATTAACAATTTACAACAGGGATGGCAGAAACTATGGACATATGTGGATATTTCCTAGATTCTTTGTGCAAGCAGGTGCTTTGACATCATCACCTGTAATCTGTAAGGCATTAGATTAAAACACTTGATGTTGACAGCTATGCTTTTTCAAAATGTTGTTATATTTAGTTAGACCACAATAAAATTCAAGTTGACTTTAAGTGACAGAGACCTTTGGGAGTGACAGCATGACTTTATATTGATGCCAAAAAGACCAAGCACTTTTCCAAGAATACTGAAATATGGCTATGTAGTCCCTGCAATTCCACTGAAAACCCATTCCAGCAATGGCTGTTTACAAAGACAAAACTAGTTACATGGCACCCCCAGGGTTTGTTGTGGTGAAAACTATTCTTCCAGACCACACAGTTCTAAGTAACCAAGGCAGTCATCTCTCCCTTTTGGTTTAGCTTTTCATTTTGTTGTTTCTCTCAACAGTCAGAACCAAGCCAAATGGGTTTCAGTGTATCATGTTGAAATCATGCTCAAAACTAACCCCTCCTTTGAACCTTTTAAAAAAAAAGCCATTGGGGATTATGACTCATAAATCAATAGGCATGAGATGAGTGAGTTTGGTACATAGATAAATGGGTGCCTTGCATGAACACACATTTCTATCATTAGTTGAAAGATTAATTTCATGTTGCAGCAGTCAGCCTTTGTGTGCCCTAAAAGAATGACTTCAATTTCCGTCGGTATCCAGCTGCAGCGGGCAGCTGCTACCCCTGCAAATAGCATATATTTACACACAGAGATAGGTATGTCTGGGTGGGGTTTCATAGTGAAATGGAATTGGCTACACGTGGAGGAGTCATTGACTCCTCCCATTGTTTCCACAAAAAGATTGTTGGGGAAAAGCCCACACATTCCACACACACCACGTCAATACGCTTCCTGATTTTCTGACATCCTGCCCCATTGGGGTCCCTGTTTGGGCTTCATTTATAATGTTTGCCAAGCCACGCTGAGAATTCCAAAAGAAGATATATTGAAATGTACTGAGAAATAGACTTTTGTGATGTTTGAGCATGCAGTATATTTGTACATGAAAGGCACTTTGAGATGTTGAAAATATCTGTAAATAGAAGTAATATATATAAATCTGTTCAACATGACTGTATTCATCTGCCTTGGCTTGTACACATCGAAAGAATCTAAATATCACTGAAATATATATGTTGAAATACACACTTTGATGTACAGTGCACTGGTTTTGTCTCCTGCCTTCACAACAATGAAACAACTATCTGAGAGAAGCTGAGAACTTGAGCTCACTGAAAACAGATGCTTTAACAAAGTGCTGTTGCGACACAACAATTGAAAACCATGGTGTTCTTTGGTAAAAATGTGAGCAAATTCATCTCTCAGTACTCTTAGCACTAAAATCATGCCAAGCTCTCAGTGCTGCTGGGAACATGCAACAGTGTGACCGATCCATTGAAAAGGGAAAAGAAGTTTGCTGTGAAGAGAGGTTCCTGGTCAACGAACAGCCCAAACGTGGATCATTTGGAAGCCTGTAGTATTGTTCTGAAAGGCTGGTGAGGAGCACTTTTCAAGGTTTTTCTCACAATAACTTTGAACCCTCTCACCCCCCTTCCTCCTCTATGGCTCAGTTTATCTGACCGTATACCACAAGGGCCAGACATGCCTGGTAGTTATATCGTAAAGATGTATGGGTGGAGATGTCCTACAACACATTTTTTTACTAACTGTGATTGTGGTAAATGGGGTAGAACAAGCCGAGCCCTGCCATATCAGATAGCGTTGTCATTCTCTGGAATAACAGAGAGGATAAAACAAGCTACTGGCAACCCTGGTCGGCATAGCCTACATTCACTGGGCTCACGTGGCTATGGTCTCTAAGGGTAGTGTGGCAGGAATATCCCTGCAGGTCTGATGGACATATTTAACATTCCCAGTCTATTATCCGCTCTGCCTCACATTAGACAGGCCAACCATCAAGCTGCACTGATTGAGGTACTCCATTGAGGTACTACATTCTTAGTGAGCAGATGAGATGAATGCAGGAACAAAAATAAATGCATCTGACAAAGGTTTGTGGAGTGCTCACATTTCCTCAAGAACAAAGACCTCCATTCCCTTTGTGTGTTTCATGCATCGATACATCAGGCAGAAACAGAGGTGGAAGGAAATGAGTTGAGCAGTTGAAAAAAAAAACAGGCAGAATTGATCACAGATATGAGCTACACAAGCATGGGAAGCTTGTTGTTCGCTGGCATACCTCCGAAGAAGGTCTTTAAACATATATCTAGCTTCTCTCGGGCATGAAACATGTAAGAAACACACATGAAGCATGCAAACACTCAAGCAGCTGTTTGTTGTTGTGGCAGACTGGGGGTGGGGGAATCGAGCTTGTGGGCCAGTTTGCCAGTAGACAGATGTGTACTGACACCTCTACTCATCAAGTGTCTCAAAATAATTGAAAATGTCAGTGCTAACAGAGAAATAATGCCTTCCATAAAGAAGGATGATACCAGGGACACCACTGAGATTGCTTAGTTAACTCTAAATGCCTTCGATTTTGAAATTTTTTTGATCATGTGCCATGTGGGTCTAGCTCCAAGAAGATGCACGCCAATTTTTGCTGCAACCTCACTTAGTAAGTAAACAACCTCCACTGCGTTTTCCTCACAGGAAACAAGTTCTATTCTCTGTTACTATCTGGACAATTGTGTACATAGTTGGCTTCCCTCCACCCAACACAGAAACTGTTATTGTCAGACCACTTTCAACTAAACAGACTAAAAAAGCCAGGCGATTCTGACAATAATGTTTATTTTTTAATTGGAGAAGCTGCTATATTTGGCTGAATTAGACTGCTGTATGTCAGAGAGCCAAACTTGTTGGTTGTGGTTAGTATATAAGACATCAACAAGCCTTTTATACAGGAAGTTTCTCCAGCACCCTGGTCTTGTGATCAGAGGACCTTGATGAGACCAGGCTCTTTTGTTGTCCTTCAACTGTCCTTGAAAATAACACACATATCTATTTACCATCAGCATGTTTACTTACTCTCCAGTGGTCATGCAGTTTCTATAAACAAGTATGTCTAAACATGCCATTACACAAAACCTGGGTTTGGGGTCCAAAATGGGACAGCAGAAAGATGAAAATAGGATGAAAATGAGATGAAAATTGTCTGTAGAAATTGTTATGGAAAGAAATTGCAGCAACCTTCCCAAATTCTGGAAATGTAAGGTAGGCACAATAAAATGCTAAGAGTTAGGAAGTTGGTCTGAAAACACTACATGTTGGTTGATAATTCTACAACTGATCTTGAAACTGTGGGTCTCCTCAGGAACAGTTGGATAACAACTGCTATTGAGCTTGTCCTAGATTTCTTCCACCGTTATCTATCCTGGGAAGGTTTGCTCAGCATGATCTTTTTTCAGCAATACCATCCTGTCTGCTTCACAAAAGCTGTGTACAGCTGTGGGTCTACTCACAATCGCAACTGTCAATGCAGTCTTTGGTCAGCACCATGTGCATAAGTTATTGTTTCCTAGAAGCAAGGGGCTTGGATTCCTGGTAGACTGTACTACCGTACAGAAAACACTGAACAGCATCCAATGGTAAACAGCTCATGCTTTCTGAGAGTTCCTGGTGTTAGAGAGCTGACCAAGTAAATATTTATTGAAAAAATAAGTTCAAAGAAATATAATTGATCAGTCAGCTAGATAAGTTATACTTGCTGACATGCTGTTTATTTTTCACAGAAGGGGAAAAGTCATATAAAAAATGTATTAATTAAAAGTGTGCTTTAAAGTGACCAAGGATCACAAAGCAAAGTCTTACGAAAGCTGCACGCAGACGATAGACTTTCTCTTTGAGCCAACAAGCCAGGTGGGAATTAAAGGCTAAGATAGAGGCTGCTGGACCTGTTATCTGCATGCTCCCACCTGGGTCTCACCACCCCAGGGTTAAAAAACAGAGTTCAGAAACCATGTGTGAAACCAAACCTAGGTAGAACATTCTTGCCCGGTAAATGACTGGCAAATGCTCAACATATACAGTACCAGTCAAAAGTTTGGACACACCTGACTGTTTCTCATGATCTTAAAGACATTTTGATCTAAAGGCTGATGCTTAAATGCTTGAAATTAGTTTGTTAGACAAATATAAATAGTGAAGTTGATCCCTATGTATGAATTTCTTTTCAAAACTAAAAAAAAGTTTTTTTGAAATGCACCCCCAATGAGTAGTTTTCATTTAGAACTTGAAATTTTAAATTTGGAGGTGGAGAATGTTGAAGATCAATGATGAAATCATGATTTTAAAAGCACACATAGTGATTGTGGCCTTTAAAAGTTCATTTGTGGAATTTCTTTGCTTGTTAATGCCGAATGCCAAAGGGAGGCTACTTTGAAGAATCTAAAATCTAAGATAGTATTGATTTGTTTTGTTTTGGTCACTGCATAATTCCTTTCATGTTATTTCATAGTTTTGATGATACTATTATTCTAAAATGTGTGTAAAAACAGTAAAAATAAAGAGAAACTCTTCTCCGAGTAAGCGTGTCCAAACTTTTGACTGGTACTGTAT
>OOFE01050032.1:0-10978 GCA_900323365.1 Monocentris japonica
TACACACCCCACCACACACACACACACGCACACAGACACTACAAAGGCAACTTGCACATATTTCCCACTTGCACCTTATTGCACATATCTCTTGTCTTATATATGTTATATGTTTTGTCTTTTTTTCAAATTTATTATGTGAATTTGTTTTTTAGATTTTATATTTTTGACTTGTTTCTGCTGTTAAATGTTGCGCCATCAGACCAAGGCAAATTCCTTGTATGTGTAAACTTACTAGGCAATAAACCCTATTCTGATTCTGATTCTGACACACAGCACATTAATCATATTTAATAGAATTATCATGTCTCAGTCTATAAATTCACCTGTCAAACCCCCTTTTTTGTTTTACATTTCTTTTTCTTTTTTTTTCCATTTTTCTTCTTTCTTCTTTAGTCCTTTTGGGACAGAGGTTACTAGCACTTGAACCCATAGGAGTCATACCTATAATGCAAACCAGAGGAGGACTCTCTCTAGTTCTCCTCTCGTCCTTCTGTCATCCAGGGGATCACTGTTGTGACCTCTGGTTACCGCTGGTTAATCCACTTGTTGCATGTAACCCTCATCCCCAGACGAGGAACTGGATGAACAAGATGTCTAGTCTGAGGCCTCCGGTTCCTCGACTATAATTGACGTATTCCGCACAGGGTTCAGGATTCAGGGGTCCTGACGTTAGCAGCCTCCCTTTTGATCCCCTTCACTGTGACATCACAGCCCTTGTCAGAAAACATACATTAGCATCAACCAAGATGCAGCCACACCAACCACTACCATAATACTTGTGAGGCAATTGACGAAAAGACGATTGCAGACCGCTCTCTTCTCTTGGATCAGCTGATGACTGGTTCTCCGAAAAGCTGGGTTGACCCCGGCGATGAACCCTGGGCCGCTGGTTTGGTTCTGCTGGCATGAATCCATTGTGGCTGTCCTTTAACCTTGACTGCAGTTCTTGTCACCAGCAGCACCAGAGTCGGCGGCCCGTATCATGGTTCTCCAGATGTTGGCTTCAAACTACGAACCAATATGTAATCGCCCGGCTGAAATGGGTGCATAGGCTTCTCAGCTGGGGAAGGAATAGTATCAATAACCTACTGAGAATACTTAGAGACAAAAGAAAACAGAGTTTGAACATATTCTTGTTGCTTTTCCTACAGCTGTGTCAGATCCACTGCTGGTTTCTCGTTCATCAAAACACCCAGAGGAAAAGGGCGGCCCTTAGTACTTCATGACAAACCAGTAGTTTTGTTTGGCATTGCTCTAATTGATAAGAGCACCAGCGGTATTGCCTCAAGCCAATTTAGTTTTTTTTTTGACTGGTGTAATTTCGTCAACTTGTCCTTTGGTCCTATGGTCCAATGGTCCTAGTTGTTCGTTCCGCATGTCTTGAACTTTGTGGATGTTAAGGAATGTGAATGCCCACTTAATTCCTACAGCAGTTGACAATAACCTAGTGACTCTAGGCGCGCTGTCCAGTAGCTGACGCCTGCGCTGTCCTCTGACCTGGAAAAGTGCATGTGTGTGGGGTGATGTGTGTATATCTGGTCAGAGGTACGTGAAGAAACAAATTCACTGCATGCATACGTGTGTTAGTGCCAAATAAAGTTGATTCATAAAGTTGATTCATTCATCAAATGGTGTCCCATTATCAGAATCAATACCAGTTGGAATCCCAAATCTTATGTGTTCCATTAAACATTTCACTACTGTTTGTGCATTTTCTTTCCTAGCAGGAAAGGCTTCTGGCCACTTCGAGAACCTGTCCACAATTACCAGAAGATAGGAGTAACCCTGAGATTTTGGCATATGTGTAAAATCGATTTGTAGTTGCTGAAATGGTCCAGTCACTGGAGGTAAATGTTCATGTTTTGGTGCTGTCAGGTGTGGATTACATCAAACACAAATCTGTTGTTCCAATCCTATGGTAAAGAAAAGTCTAGAAATGAGTTACTCCACTATGATTGACATGAGTTACACCATGTACATACGCAATGAGGGGTTCACAAGCCATCTTTGGGAAAGCTATTCTATTATCAACAAACTTCCACAACTCATCACTATCTTTGTAACAACCTTTCTTTACCCACAATCTCATCTCCGCTTCTAATGCCTGTGCTGAAAGGAACAAAGGTCATTGTGAAAGGTGGAGTAGACACATTTGTGGAGACCATGCTCGGGTTCATCCACGGCGGAAAGGACGCATGCATCGCAGCATTCTTGGCACATTTATCAGCTAGATTGTTCTCTAGCTACATATGACTCCCCTTTGGCATGTCAAGCACATTTCACGATGGCGATTTGTGATAGCAGCATCATAGCAGCTAATAGTTTTTTCACTAAATCAGCATGCTGAATCGGTTTTCCCGCTGTTGTTACAAACCCTCTGTTTTCCCAAATTTTGCTAAAATCATGTGCTTCAGAAAAGATTTAGAGTCAGTATAGATTGTCACTGCCTTATTTTCAGCAAGAAGGCAAGCTCTAGTTAATGCTATCAACTCAGCATCTTGGGCCAATGACACTGGCAGTTTGAAAGATTAAATGCACCGATCCTGATCATCAACAATTGAATATCCTGATAAAATTGTTTTATCATTTGGACGCATGGATGACCCATCACAATACAATACAAAGTCATTTCTATCCAGTGGAGTTTGTTGTAAATCTGCTCTAATGCTGGATGTAGAGTTGATTAAATCCATGCAATCATGAATTGTCTTCATTTTCATCCTGTCCTCTTTGCAATAATGATTTTAAATGCAACGCCGTCACAGCTATCGAAATAGCCAAGTTATGAGTACCTGTCAGAATATGCTCTTAATTACTACGTCTCTGGCTCTGGTCATGTGTTGGGTAGTGATGTTAAGCAAAATAATATTCACTGCATGTGACGTGTGAAGAACCATTGGATGTCCCAGGACTATAGTTTGTGATATTTCAACCATGATAGCAGCTGTAGATACAGAACATAAACAGGGAACCATGCCCTGCACAATTAATGACAATGTTTTGGAATAGTATGCAACTAGTCTTGGCCTGTCTCCGTGCATCTGCGCCAATACTGCAGTGGCGACAGTACAATCTTCTGCGATGTATAGATGAAAAGCCACCTTGTAGTCTGGCAAGCCCAAGGCAGGGGCTGTGCACAGGAGATATTTCATGTGACAAAAAGCATTACTCATCTCCTCAGTCCATTGAATGGTATCAGGAGTGTCTTTAAGTGTAGCTTGCCGCAGAACAGAATTGGCATATTCTGGAAGCCATGCTCGACAGTAATTGACCAGACCCAAAAAGGACAGCATTTCCATCTTTGTCTTTGGTCGTGGAATCTCCCTTATAGCCTTCACTCTTTCAGGTGATAAGTACTGGCACCCATCTCTCAGTACATATCCCAAATAGTAGACGCTAGTGACGCTCTGTGTCCCCCTTCAGCAAGGTGATTGAGCAGAGCCAGACAGTCTTTGAAGCAGTCCTGCTGTGTCGGTGAAGCCTCAAGAATGTCGTCCAAATACTGCAATAGTGCAGACACACCTGGCAAGGCCAATTTAGACAAGTGCATTTGTAGTGCTGCTGCATAAACGGCTGGAGAATCAACAAACCCCATGGGTAACCTCCTCCAGGTGTATTGCACCTGTTTATAGGTAAAAGCAAACAGCCCTTGTGTATTTTCGTGTACTGGAATCGAAAAATAAGCAGAGCACAAATCCACGACTATGCACCACTTGGACTCTGCTGGTAGCCCTAGTAGAATAGCATTAGTATCAGGTACTATTGGCGCAATAGGAAACACTGCATCATTAATTTTTCTCAAATATTGTGTAAACCTATACTTCCTTGTTCCTGGTTTTAAAATTGGATTTATTGGAGTATTATTTTGGGACTGGCATTTAATCAGAGGTGTAAAATACTTAAGTATAGTAACAAAGTACAATTACTCAAGTACTATTTTAGGGGACTTGTACTTTACTCGAGTATTATTAAGTTTGTATACTTGTACTCTTACTCAATTACATTTGAGAAAAAAATAATACTTTTTACTCCTTACATTTAAAATTCAGACCTTCAAAGTACAAGTTACAAGCACAAGTATTATTTTTTTCACTTGCCGAACTATTAACCCTGCGGCCATACCATATTTAATACAGCCAATCAGATCCTTATCAATGGAAAATTAACTCTCCCATACCCTTGCTGATTGGTTCTTGGGGATCTTTGATCATAGACACCCGCTATCATAATATGACAGAGAAGCTACAGAAGCTGGACACTAATGTTACGAGTGATGTTACGAAACGGTCGCCATGGTGAATTGGGTCTTCTAGCCGGTATCTGATTTGGTAAATATTGGCTAGCTGAACCCATTCGGTTCCACTAGCACTGCTACAAAATGCTAACAAGCTTCCAGCTTCCATTGAAAAATACTTTTCAAGTCTTTGACAAGAACCTTAGGATGTGCGATATTGAACCCAAGTATAAAAAACTGAACTATCCCTTTTTTACAAGGCTGTAGTTTGGCCAACTTTAGAACTGGACGCTGTGATGTGAATGCTGTCCATGTTAGTTTTTGCATTAATTTTAATGCAAAAAGTCTCCTGTCATTTAATTTCAGCATTGTCTATCCATTGCAATAATAAAAAAAGTTTACTTTTTAATACTTGAGTACATTTAAAAGTAGAAACTTTTTGACTTTTACTCGTGTATTTTTAGCTAGATACTTTGACTTGTAATTTAGTAAGATTTTGAACCAGTACCCATACTTTAACTTAAGTAGAATTTCTGGGTACTTTATACACCCCTGCATTAAATAATAACTCCCTGTTCCAGTAGGCTTTCAATGACTGGTCGAATACCTTCTTCCTTTTCCTTTGACTGGGGATATTGTTTAACATATACAGGATTTTTATCAAAATCTATCCTAGCCTGATACGGTGCCACATCCAATGATCCCACATGATTAGCATGTTGTGCCCATAATTTAGAAGGGACAGATGCTAAGATTGAAGGCTGTTTCAAGGAAATCCTTCTCGATTCACCTGTTTGTATCTGTGGGATTACATCATGTCATAAATGTCGCTGGCCTTGGTCCTGAAGGAGGACTCTGCTGTAGTGGTGCTGGCTGAGCTGCATGCAGTGGGGGCGTGTCATACTGCTGGGGGCGGATATTGTACAGCCCTCTTGAAACCTGATTCCCATCAGCTCTCTTCTGGTAACAATCCCTAGCCCAATGTCCAAATTGATGACAGTAATGACACACCTCTATTCCTGCATCAGCTCTACTCTACTCGACACTTGGCCTATATAGAGGAACACTCCTTTGTTCTCTTTCAAATCCTCTACCACGTCCACGACTCCTCTGAAAATTTCCTTGAAACGCCACTAAATTATTCTGCTCTACTTCAAGTCTACCGCCTGTTGGCATATGAGGCATATAGTCTTCTCGTTGACTCACTTGAAAAGAAATTCATGCTCCTATTCCGGGTGGAAATAATACTTTTTTTGCCTTCTTTTTCGCTGGAGAAAAGTTGGAAGGAATGATAGAAAATTCAGATCAGACCAGGAATTATTTGATATTATTTGACTTCCAAGAATCCTCATAGTTCAACCCGTGATTTGTAACTGAACCATAGATTTTAACAGAAAACACATGACTAATATTTGAACCATGTTCTCTTAAATGTTTTTCCACACTGTCTCAGCTAACTGGTGTGTTCATAGACATTATATTGCAGTCATATCATGAAGAAGTCTTTCCAACATGGACTGATATTCCACACATAGTCTGAATGGAGTTTATTATGGTTCATTTTGAAGTCGTGCCACATTTTGAGTTGATTTTGAATACATTGGATGACAGGTAATAATCCAATATGATATCCATATGAAAATTCAGACATAATTATAAATACTGCCGTTCAAAGAACATGACATTCAAGAAATGTCTACATGTCAAAATTCTGACAACATTAAATTAAGACTGAATAATAACAGCACAAACGTTCTATTTGTTACAGAGTTTCAATGTCGTTTTTCTTTGGTGTTATTGAGATTGATGTTGAGTTTCTGTTTTTATTCCAAGGGATGTTATTTATGTGACAAATGATGATGATCAGACACCATCAGCAGTGGATCTTAATACCCACCTAGACTCCACACAGTTGGTGGATCATTGACAGCAATCATGTCAGCTAATATGCATGTCACTCATGCGTCATATTAAATAGAAAACCAGTCAAATGTTGCAAATAATCACATTATTAGAACCTGAAATTAAAAAGGAGACTGTGGCAGACTGGGGGGTGGGGAGTGCAGAAGAGAATCAAGCTGGCGGGCTGGTTCTCCCTGAATCTGGCACCGGCTGCGGCCAACTGCGGCTAAATGGTCAACTGTAGCCAGGTTTTTAAATTTGTGTTTGTCTTTCAGTCGAAAGAGAAGCAAGGAGAGAGAGGACTGGACCAGCAGCAGGCATGTCGACCTGATGGGCTCAGCTGGAAAGTTAGCCTGCTAGTTTTGGTGCTGGAAATCTGACCTGGATTTGGACCTGGAAGGCTAACCTGCAACTACCGGAAAGGCTGAACTGGGAACGCAGCAGTCATGATTTCCTTAAAAAAATTCCAATTGCTCATTTATCAGCTCTGAAACACCGTACAAATTAGCAATAACAGACGTAATCATGGAGTCGATGGTTCCTTCAGAGTCGGCCATGTTGATAATGATGGCACGCTTCCAAAATGTTGCAACATTGTTAACCAATCATCGTCCCCACAGGCGGTTTGAATGTTGGCGGTTTCAGACTGTTTGGTGGAGTGGAGCTAGGAATGCTGCAGAGCAAACAGGCTGATACATGCAAGCCAGGAAGAATCCGCTACTGTTTAAAAAAATTAAATTTGCCAGAGGTCATCTGAACAAACCTGAAGATTTCTGGAAGTCTGTTCTCTTAACAGATGAGTCCAACATTGAACTGTTTGGTTGCAATCAAACATATGTGGTGATGACCTTATCCCTACGGTCAAGCAGGGTGGTGGGAGTATCATGGTCTGGGCTGTTTTTACAAATTATACCCATGGTTTCTTTTCTGCTTCCACTGATCGTTGACCTCATCTGTGAGGAAAGATTTTATTTGTTCAAGGAGAAATGTAAGAGCAGGTTAGTTGGATGAGGACAAAGGCTTCAGCAAAGCATTTTAGAAAGCTTCCTTTTGTTGAAACTCTGCAAATATGTAGAATAAAACTGCAAAGCCTCCAGGTACAAAATCCCTCTGGATGTTGTGCTGTGTGTTTCTGACCTATCATACCCTCTGAGTCATCCACACATTGACCTCTGGTACTCAAAGGCCACACAGCCAACCAGTTTTCTCTTGTTTGAGGTTTGGCCCCTGTCTGTTCTGCTCAGTCCTCTGAGGATTATTTTAGTACCGCTTCAAAGAAAATCAATGAAAACATTTCTTAGCTGTTGTAAAATACAGCAAGGTTGCCTATAAGTCTCTAAGGAAAAAACATCATACTTTGGGCTATTTTGAAAGATTTTACACTCTCTGGGGTAAAATTTGTCTTGTCAAAAGTAAACATTTTGTTGTTCTTTCTAAAATTCAAAAAATATTCTGATAGAAAATATTCTATTTTGATGAACCTTTTATCTATGTTAATTTTATTCAAGTATTTGACTGGGAATAGCTTATTTTTGGAGCATCGACTTAGGGTAGGAATGGCAGGGGGTTTGGTGTTAAAATGATCAGATATTTGCAAATTGATGTAATTTACTTCAAAGGATTGCTTTGCTCAAAGACATCAAGCTGGGACCAAAACAGGTGAGGCTATTATTGTGAAGTGTACTTTTTTTAGACCCTACCCTATCACTGGAGCATTACACTAACATTGATAACAATTGTCTTTATAGTCAAGTTGTGCTTGATTATTATGTTCATTGTACTGCAGCATTAGGGATTAGCATCTCATCACATTAGCGTCTCATCAGTGCTGACAGTGGCAATAAAGTGGGGTGACTCAAATTTTAAAAAAAAAAAAGTGTGTCCACCTGATAACCCAAATCACATTCCTGGTCTCACTCAATCTTTTTTTGTAACAACCAAACCAGGTTTCTTCATAGGGGCTCCACCCAGTTTAATTGCACAAGGTGTAGTTACACCAGATGCTGTGTACTGGTATGTATCTAATGCCTTAGAAAGACAAAAGGAAACTATTATAAATACCATTTCCACTGTGTTGTGTGCATATCTGTCTGCGTTCGCATGTGTGTGTACCATGTGATTATGCAAAGCTTGAGTAAGATCTGATCCTAAGCTGGGTGTTGAATGATTTTGGCCATGACAGCTAAAATGAGATTAACATTAGACATCAAAGCCAACCAGCTGATCTCTCCTCACAGTTTGTAGGAGAAATAAAACCTCTTTAGAGACAGAAAGAGATCTCACACCAGTGAGTGTAGTTTAACAAACTACAACTGTAAAACTTTCTCATTCTGTAACGTGAAGAGCTGTGATCGATGTTCTGAGTAAAGAATTAAGATTACAGTTTAGAGCCCTGATGAAAATCCAGGTGGATCGGTGTGAGTCAGCGTATTTTTGTTATTTTTGTGTATAACAGTTTCTCTTGTATCGAAGCGTGACTTGTGGCCATTTATCTATTTAGGATGATGTAATTTCATGCCTGCCTGCACCCATGCATACACACCTCTGTCTCTGCTTGTGTGTGTGTTGACGACATCAGAGGTAGCTTGCTTATTCTGATGTGTTTCCTCCACCATGGGGTTGTTGAAGCTGCTCTCCTGACATTAGTCCAGCTACCTTGGGTGGAGCATGGCTGTTTTTTATCCTGCGTCTCTCCACGCCTGTCTGATCCTATTAGACCACAACATGTCTGCCATGCTGATCAACACTATAGCCCAGCAGATGGTGAGCTGATGACTGTTCATAATGGAGAAAATGAACATTAAATCACCTGATAATAGAAATTAGATTGGCTTTTACTTCTATCCAGGGAGCCTACAGACTCTGTGCTGTGTGTGTTGTGGTGGCAAGTACAATTTCTGAAGAAAAATCTTGTGAGGCAGATGAATCTGGATGCCAGAGACTTTATTACAAAAGTAACAAAGAATGAGTTGTCTGCAGTACAACTGAAGTATTACTGGGTTTCCCCTTTCTTATACAGTATATTGGTTACATGGTTCAGTTGCCTGCCCAATATGTAAATACATTTGTCCTAGGCTATTCGTCATCATTATCTTTTAGCTGGCTGACTGATTTCGTTCTTCCCTCCTTAATTTCTTAACTTCAGATGTTTGCCTAAAGGGAATAGATATTGGCAGCCATCTTCCTCTTCTTTTTGCTTACTCAATTCCTGGTATGTTCTCTTTTTTGGTTACTGATTCCCAGAATGTTTTTGTTTTGTTTTATTCAATTCCTTGACCTTTGGCGTGTACTTGTGTTCTGGTCAGCACACCCTGACCTAACATATCTTGCTGTTCTCTGTGAGTTTATAGTTATCTTTCATAATGTCTTTTAATTATGAGGGTTACTATAATACATGATTATGTATATAATTTCATGTAATGTAGATATACATTTCATTAATATGTGTTGTCTATATGTCTTACAAAGAAAATATACCATATATTCCCCCCTTTGAGGCTTACCGAGCCTCAAAAATATCATAGCTGTCTCATTTCAAGAAAAACACATTGTAGAATGTGAAGTTTGGACTTATATGGTTTCCCCTGTATATAGCAGATCAGTTCTCTTCAAAGTGTAATATTATGTAGGCCAGTACCCTCCGGTCCGCAGTTTAAATGAAGGACACAGCCACTGGTCTGCTCACATGATGTGAACTTTCTGATACTATCTAGTCAGTCTTTCTTCTCTTGGTGAGCCAGAGGGATCAGTGTCCAGTCCTTGACCCTGTCCTCTCATATCTTTCCATGTTGTCCTATAGCTAATCCAAAGCTGGACATCTGTCTTCTGTCAAAGCCAGAGTTGCTGGAGCTGTTCTCTTGTGTCTAGTCAGTGGTTGGACCTCGGCTCTCTCTCTGTCTCTTCTCCACCAGACTCACCAGATGCAACCACAGACAGACTAATCTCTATCTTCTACCCTCCAAAGCAGGACAAGGTTTCACATCTCCTTCAGCCATGTCATTGTCACTGTCCAGCCTTCTGCTTGTCAATGCCAGGCATCTATTGATGTAACAGATACAGTAGTCATTCATCTTGATCTCACCCACCTCCTCTTCCTTCTCCTCTTCTCCGCTCACTGAATAGTGATAGACATTATCTTGTCTATATTGTACAAGTCTTAACATCCTTTCAGCTTTGCATGAAATAATGTAGCAATGAGTAGGTAAAGCTGATTATGTAGCTGGTTGACGCATAGTTCAGGTAGCCCAAAGGTCAGATTAGCAGGTTCATGACCAGAAGGTTTTAATCCCTTGACCAGATGAGATTCCCCCAAATGGAAATACTCTCTTTTTTCTATTTTACAATTCTCTCCTTCCTCCTTTGAATTTCATGCTGTCACTGTTTCTTATCCAGTCAAGCTCATCATTGCGGTTGTTTCTTGCCCACCACGCCCTCTTGGTGAGTTCCTGGAGGAGCTTGACACACTAGTCTCCCACTTCCCTGACGATGGCTCTGGACTCATCCTTCTCGGTGACTTCAACATCCAGACTGAGAAGCTCGACTCTCTTCTTTCTTTCCTCTCCTCCTTCGACCTATCCCTCTCCCCATCTCCTCCTACCCACAAGGCTGGCAACCAGCTGGATCTAATCTTCACCAGACACTGTTCCACTGCTAACCTCTCTGTCATTACTTCATCTCTCTCTCTCTCTCTCTCTCTCTCATCCACTGATCTTTCCTCTTCTGTTCTTTCTGCCCTCCCTACCCCTGAATCCTTCTCTCTCCTATCCCCTGATACTGCCACTGATCTTCTTCTCTCTACTCTGTCCTCTTCTTTGGACAATCTCTGTCCCCTCACCTCCA
>OOFE01050036.1:0-23467 GCA_900323365.1 Monocentris japonica
GATCAGCCACAACATTAAAACCACTGACTGGGGAAGTCAATAACATTGATCATCTCGTTACCATGGCACCTGTCAAGGGGTGGGATATATTGGGAAGCAAGTGAACAGTCAGTTCTTGAAGTTGATGTGTTGGAAGCAGGAAAAAAAGGCAAGTGTAAGGATCTGAGCAACTTTGACAAGGGCCAAATTGTGATGGCTAAACAACTGGGTCAGAGCATCTCCAAAACGACAGGTCTTGTGGGGTGTTCCCGGTATGCAGTGGTTAGTACCTACCAAAAGTGGTCCACGGAAAGACAACTGGTGAACCGGCGACAGGGTCATGGGCGCCCAAGGGTCATTGATGTGTGTGGGGAGCGAAGGCTTGTTGCAGACCAAGTACACCCCTTCATGGCAACGGTATTCCCTGATGGCAGTGGCCTCTTTCAGCAGGATAATGCACCCTGCCACACTGCAAAAATTGTTCAGGAATGGTTTGAGGAACATGACAAAGAGTTCAAGGTGTTGACTTGGCCTCCAAATTCTCCAGATCTCAATCCCATAGAGCATCTGTGGGATGTGCTGGAAAAACAAGTCTGATCCATGGAGGCCCCACATCGCAACTTACAGGACCTGCTGCTAACGTCTTGGTGCCAGATACCACAGGACACCATCAGAGGTCTTGTGGAGTCCATGCCTTGACGGGTCAGAGCTGTTTTGGCGGCATGAGGGGGACCTACACAATATTAGGCAGGTGGTTTTAATGTTCTGGCTGATCGGTGTATATCACATTCACCCTCAACATGAGGTGAAGAGGAGTGGATTGGTCATAGCCCAGTCAAGATGAGAGTCTGAGAAAGCAAAGTAGAGCACCAAGCATAGATTAATTGCTTTGTTTGATGTGGAATAGCCCGCAGCTGATGCTGAGCTCTCTCTCTCCATTTGAACCTTCCCTTTAAGAGGGGGCTTTAGTAGTGAGGCTTCTAAAAATCCTCAACCTTTTAATTACTGGAGTAAATACACCAGGAAGGACCTTTTCATTGAGCCAATGCTGAACTCTTTGGCCAATTGAGGCATGGGACTGAGGTTAGCCAGCAGACAGACGACTGACAAGAAATCAATAGCAAGACTGTTCTCACCTCCCTCCCACCTTCCAATTACTGTGCAATACATAATAGATTAAAGTGGGCGCAGGGTCACAGCAGAAACAACTACACACACTGTCACACATGAAGACAAGCACACACAGGCACATACACACATGTGTGTGTGTGTTGTTGGGATTCTTCCCCACTTCCCCAGCCCTGTTAATCAGCAGATTAGAAAACTGCTCAGTCTCCATTAGCAGCTTAATGGGTTGACTGATCCTGGCCCTGACATTATTGGTCTTCTGAAAGGGCATGAGAAAGACAATTACTATGTTGTTGTAAAGTTCAAAGACATTGGCAAAAAACATCATTCAGGAAATTATTAACAAAATGTAATAGTCCACGAGTACATACACGCAGGCACAATCACACCCGCATGCTCGCACACACACACACGCACCTCAATGCACTACACTATAGCACACACCACATTACACCGCACAAACAGTAGCAGGGCTGTTGAATCCGAGAGAAATTCATGTGGATTTCCAGTAACTGACAGTGCTGTCAGTGGTTGTCTAAAAGTCAAACATTCAGAAGACTCCACTAGGCCAGAGTTGGAGGGGTGAAAAACAGAGGCTGAGGCTGCAGCTATGATGGACAGAGAGGCTTCCTGGGCTCAATTGAGAGATGAGGTACGTGAGAAAGTAGGGGGCTATATGTGTGTGTGTGGCCAAATTTCACAGAACATAACGCAATTACTGATAAGCCTGCTGTACTAGATCAGAATCACCATACGCCAAATGCAGAAAATGAAACTTGCCGCCATCAGTTTCAGATGGCACTGGCAAATGGAAGAATACTTGTTTGTACTATGCCAGTGACATTGTCATATTCACAAACCAGGATAGAAGGTATTACATATTTCTTGATTTATCCTGGGGATTAATAATGATAATAATAACAAATCTGTGTATGATACTTAAGTGTTGTTTGATTGCCTTAATCATTGTCTGAGATTTGAAGGTTGTTGCTTTCATGTGGTTTATTGATTGTAACATGGTTGCTTCATCATAGAGCTGTTCATTTTACTACCATGTTAGGGCCTTATTCCCGTGCATTAACCCATGTATTAATATACTGAAAAGTATTGTAAATTTCACAAAAATACTTAAGATAGTTAAGATGTTAAGATCATGTCTGGATTTGTAAACCTAGTCTCTCCTGATTGAACTACAGCCAATTCATCATCAGGACCAAAGGTAGGTTGGATGTAGTTATAGCCAGTTGACCCAAAGAAACAAACCCCTATAGATTCAAGATTTAATATTTAAGATTCTACAGATCCAATATAGGCTTGTGACTGACAGGTTGCAAATTTGAATCTAAAAAATATCATTATTATTATTATTACTAGTATTATCTCATGTCAAGTTATTTTTCCTTAAGCTGTTGTATAAGAATCAATTGCATCTGGCATATGTTTCCTTTTCCAAAGCATGGGGTTGGAATATAAATAGGAGCTGATGTCTCAGTTCATCTAAATGGGCAGCCAGAGGCAGTCCACAAGAACCTATTGCAGACTGAGGCCTCACTAAGGACCAATAGCCCATCAATAACACAATAATAATGGTACTGTTCTCTCTAGGCCCGCCTCTATGATTTATATTTTATATTCAACATTAGGAGGAGAATATGACAAGCCTTCTACACTCGCCTGTTTTTTTTTTTTTTTTATTATTATAGACACAGCCAAGCAACAAGGAAACAAAAATAATAGAAAATGATGACAGTATCTCTCAATGTGACAGTAATGGCTAGAATAAAATAAAATTGAATTTCTCATAAGAAGTGGGAAGGAATAACAAAAAAGTCACATAAAATGCCTGGCCCATGTAATTATATAACAGCAATGTTGATACCTCAAACCGTATCAAATTGTTACTCTATTGTAGATTGCAAGAGGGAGAAAACAGTTGCCACAAAGCCGGTACACTATCATGACTCAGATGAACCCAAGGGGGACAGCACTCAGACCCTCCTCGCAGACCCTCTCCGTGCTTGCCAGCCATCTCTCAACTACCCTCTGAGGGTTGAAGTCTTCAATGTCTGAGCCTTCAAGGCTGATGAAGAGGAGCTTTGACAGCACATCTACTGAGAGGTTGCTCCTCCAGTCTGACTTGATTCTCTTCATGGCGCTAAACCCCTCTCACATGATGCACTTGAAAGTGGGAGCACAGCAGTGGGAGCAGTTGGAGAAGTTATCCTTGCGCTGTGTATCCACAAAGAAATCTTTCCGTATATCACTTTGAAGTCCCTGTGGCAGAGACTTAATGGCCACTTTGGCATTTGGCCACTCCTGGTGCCATGCCTTGGCCCGGTCACATCAGCAAAGTGCTCAGTGACAGTGTGGAGATCTTAAGTACCATAGCAGGCCAGTTCCTCATCATCTGCAGGCCACTCCCCTTGGGGCCACGAGTCTCGACACTGCCAGCAGGACTGCGTGAGACTCCACATTTCTGAAGATGAATCAACTTTATGAATCAACTTTATTTGGCACTAACACATGTACACATGCAGTGAATTTCTTTCTTCGCATCCTACCTCTGACTAGATACACACACGTCACCCCACACACATGCACTTTTCCAGTCAGAGGACAGTGCAGGCAGCAGCTACCGGACAGCGCGCCTGGAGCAGTTGCGGGTTAGGTGCCTTGCTCAAGGGCACTTCGGCAGTGTTGGTAACTGTAGCTGTGGCACCAGTCATTTTTCAATCACCAGCTCACAGCTGGAATGTGCCCTCCTGGTGGTGCCGAGGATCGAACCACCGGTGATGGGTCGGTCTCTCTAACCACTAGGCCAACCTGCCGCCACTGAACTGGTGACGCATGCTGGTGACTACTGCATCGAGGAGCTTCGTCTTCACTCTGGAAAGAAAATACAAATATTACTCCTTTACAATATAACAAGACAGCCTGTAAATCAAAATCAACCACAAAGAAATGTTCCCTCATCATGTTTACAGATCTACCTCTTGAACCTCTTCTCTCAGCCTTCCTGACTGAATATGTGCTAAGCTCTATATTTACTACTTGAATTTATCACTCACAAGTTTAAAAATACATCGTTCAATCCTTCCATCCATCCAGGCAAAGGTCTTACAATAGCTAATGACTGACATGCTTTTCCTTAATGAGTTTCACTTTCATGTCAAATTGTATATATATCTCATTTTGGAACAAATTTCTTCAAGTAGTCCTTCCCCTGTGAGTAAGATAAACTGTTTTAAGATAAACCTCTTTTGATTTGGATGTTTTGTGATCAGGCAAGGAAAATTACTTCTTCATTATATATGTCTGAAAATAACTGGCTGCAGTTACACTGTTCAGCTCAGAGTATGTTGGTACATAATCTCTGTCATGTGTCTTCATAACTCCAGATTGCTCTATTGAAAGAATGCAACATGAAGTAATTACATCATGGTGATATTACAATTTTGAATTCATTGACACACCAATGCCTTGCACTGAGGAAGCCATAATAGCATTACAATAACAATTACTGGGCAATTAAGCATGCATATCAGCTACTCCCGCCCCATTTTCTTTTCATCACAAAGTTTGATGAGACCAATTATTATTTCCCACTTCAAATTGGATCCCTTTCTCAGACTGCAACAAAAAGCCTTTTCATTGATTAATTTAATGCCGTGTATTAGGACTTATTCATCCGAGGTGTTAGTCAATCAGTAACTGCATGAAATCATCATCAACAACTGTGATGCCTTCGAGCTCCGTTCTGCCCTGGAAACAAAAACAAAAGAGTCACCACTCAAATGAAAAGTGTGTGTAATTAACACGCATGAAATTAGTGGCATTTATCCTAGAGCTAGTGAAAATTGTTCCTTTCCCATACCATTTAGGGGGAAATATTTTAATATTTTCTAGAATTCACAGTATAGAATAGATAGAGTACATGTTATTCTGCAATACATAATGCTCATGAAAACCAGAATAACATAGAAAACAATAAACTGGTGGCAGCTGCAGGCCAAATCAATGACCAGGCAGGCAGACGGGCCATTGGGAGTCATCCTGAATTACTCAATGGTCAGTCCAGGTTTGAGCTGCACCTTTGGATAACATCATTATAACTTCCCTGATTTGATTGGTCAGGGACAACATCACAACCTGACTGGAATATCATTGGCTGGGAGCCAAAATCCAATCACCACTGAATTCCTCTTGTGTACCCAGCTCTATATTGACATCAGAGAAAGCTAGATGGACGTTTCCCCCAGACCCCTGGATCATGACAAAAGGTGGGCATGGCTAATATAACAAATGATTCAGGGGGCTGGTGCCACGCAAGGTTAGTGAGGAACTGACTGCGTGAAAACCCGGATCCCCGCAAGTGTCTCATATATAAAAGCATTTAGTCAGACAACATGTCTAGAGAAATCAAATTGCGAAACACAGATGTTACTGACAGTAAAATGGCACCTAGATTCACCACAGTGCCCTGGATAAAACAATCTACAGTTGGTTTTGACAAATATTTTCTTACTAGACATGAATGCATATTTACTACCATTATGACAACATACAATCTGGCCAATATTGCCATCAGCAATCTTAACAAGAGTGCTATCCCGCTTTTGTGGCCTTGCATTGGAATAACTGAGATTCAACTCGTGGTTTATGTTGAAGCATAGAATTCCTCAGTTCAGTGCTGTTTGGTGTATTTACCATTTACGTACATAAGACAATAACGTAATTTCAGTTTGATAAAATGTCTCCCACCAATGCCTTGCATTGAGGAAGCCATAATTGCATTACAGCTCAGTTGGTAGAGCATCTGCTAAATGACTGTAATGTAATAAAATCCCTTACATCTATTGAATTATAATGTAGACCTATACTTCTCTGTGCTCACTAGATGAGGCCACTGATTGAATTCTGTATGGTATTATGGACACATAATCGCCGATGTGAAGAGCGAATGTCCCTAACTCACTGAGTCATTCAAGTCCATTGCTATAAATTGTGAAGATAGGGTCCCACACTAACTAGGCATAGGGAAGGTTAGGCCTGCTTCAGGAAAGGGGCCTGTGTGTGTGTGTGCAACAATCCCTACGCTTGACTGAAGGGCACTAACCTAGCTCGCAGTACAAACCCCCCTCAATACCAAATACAAGTGCTAACTCTGCCTACATTCGTCAACCTCACATGCCACAGCAGAGAGCAAATGCAGTCTGTACATGCAGATGTATCTCCTGGGCTAACCCGCTGGCTTGTCCAGCAAGTCTGTAACAGTTGCCGGGGCAACGCTCAGCTGCTAGGCGGGCTGTGTTCCTTATGCATGCAACCATTAAAGAACATGTACCACACAATGCCAAACAACACTCAACTTAACAACATACAACAAAGTTACGCTTACCTTAGTGAGCTATGGACTTTCTTCTCATCCATTACTGCACGCTTACTCCTTCCACTGCCTGAAACATATTCCCAACTGCTTTTCTTAAGCTTCGTCCTCGACTACCCAACTCACCTGGCAGTGTGGAAACAGACTTTGCTACAGCACTTGGTTATGACGAAGTGTATCACCCTTGGGAGAGACTAACCTTACACCCTGACATTATGGGCCAGATTCATAAAACTCAGCGGTAACAGCATTGCGCCACGCGGTGATTAGTGCAGCGGACAAGAGCACAACAATACAAATGAAATTACAAACACAGCAAATTGCTTTATTTGAGAGAAATTATTGATTTTTGTGACGATGGCAAGATATTATATTGAAGCTTGCATCAGTATCAGTCGTACCACATAAATTGAGATAGAGCTACCCCCCCCTGGACAGAAAGCAGACACATACATATATATACACACTACACACACTCTTTTCGTCTGAAGTCCGTCCTCCTAACACCTGGGCAACCAGGCATGAATATCCCAATGGACACAGAATCCCTTCTTTGCTGAGCCGGAAAGAACAAAACCAGCAGCAACAGAAAGTGATGTGGGGATGTAGCCTTGTTAGAGCTCATTAACAGACAGATGATTTTCAAAGACTAAGCCAAATAACTGTTGTTTGCATCAACCATGTCGCAAAAGGCTTTTGTAAACACAAATAAACAAGCAGGCAGTTGGCAGCAGTGCAATGTAATTTAAGAGCGACAAAGCAATAGAGAAGTTTCAATTTCATTATTTCATTTCTCAGCTTTGTATAGTAAAAGCACTAAGATTGTATGACTGCTGATGTTGCAGCTAGAGAACTGCAAAGACGCCATGATAGCTCATTTCCCATTGTTTATTGAAGGAAATAAAGATGTGTTTTCAGTCGGGTAAACTATACAGCCAAAGGGGGTTTATGGCAGACAAGAGAGCATTCAACAAATTCACTGTTATGAAGCCTATTAAAACAGATAGAGACAGAAGCAAAGACATGCAAATGGAGACAAACACAACTAACTTTCCTAAATTTAAGCTGCATCTCCCCAGACTCGATGTGTGGCCTCAATACCTAAACTGCTTTTAATTACTCAGTCTGCCATGGATTCACAACACCTCCCAAAACAAGAAACTCCTGTATTAACAAAATAGTACAGAAATAACCAATAAGTTACATGCCACATAGGCACACAAGCATGCACATGCTCATGTACAAATGCAGCTTGAGATAGCACCATTACATTATCAACCATGACTAGAGGCTCAAAACCATATTTCCTCCCCATATTCGCTCACTTGAAATGCTTCTCAAGGGCGCTTCTGTAACCCACATGCAATTTTAGCATTGACCAAGTTTGAAGAATCTGTCTGAATTGTCTGTTTGTGAGGCTGCCTAAATTCACTTGTAAATAATGGTACATTTATCGAGAAGGCATGTCTTATGTTCGTTCTGTTGTGTTCTACTTCAAGCACTAAAAGTTAATACTATTTTATTACGATGTATTGTGTGACATGCGAGGGTCAGCGAAAACGAGGCTCAGTTAGAAAGAAGCTGTTAACATCCTGTGCTCGAATCATCAGCGAGTAGCCAAGCTCCCTGTCTAGCTCCACCTGCTTCATGCCTAAAAACTACTTTCCTGTTAAAGGGTGATCTGTCAGCTGTGTGACCGTCATCATCGGCTTCGGGATCAGTTGGTGATCAGTGATCATTTGACCCTTGAAGTGTTTACTATTTTCTGGTTCATCAGTATTATCAGTATAGTACAGTTTAGAACGAACCACTACTTACAGAGGATTTGATGATGTACTGCTAAGATGTACTAGTAAAAATAACTCCACTGAAAGACTTAGATAGGGCCTGAACACCACAGACAACTTTCTAACACCCCAGGATCAAAACTTCTCAGCCCTTTTTAGCATACAAATAACCCAGGGGGATTTGGTAATTAAATATTGCCTTAATTCAATATGATTGTGGGAGTCTGTGGTTAGAAGGAATTGGGTTCATTATGCAATAATTGCCTGCAGATTAAGGTCAATTTCACGGTTCAGCAGTCGACTGAACTTTGTGTCGCCATTGGAAGTTGGCTATTTATTAACAGCATGTAGTGCAACAGGATTCTGAGGGGGGTTGGTGTGAATGTTCATTACCAGGTTCAGCTGTGGCTCAGCTTGGAGGAAAGATTAAAATAGGCTTAAACTCTAAATTAGTTTTAAGAAATATTAGCTATCTGTGACAATGATTAATTGAATAGGCGTACATATGAATCATGCTTTGTGTCAGATTGTGAAATTTATACTCAGTAAAAGACTAAATGAGACAGAAAATGCATACCAGTATTTTCTCAGAAGGTAAACTGTTTTCAGTTAACTGCTCGAGTTAATCTGATATGATGTCGCACTCCAATAACTTTCAATAACACAAGTGTGTATGTATGTGTGCATGCATATGCTGTGTGTCTATGTTTATGTACATGCCTGCATGATTGTGTGTGAGAATAATGGATGAGAGATGGTGCTGTCAGATTACATGGAGTGGCAAGCTTCACTGTTTCATCTTAGTGATCATATCTGCACAAAACTCTCACATGTCTGCCAATTTTCTGATTCAGTGCTTATACCTCTCATAGCTGCATAGAGGTGTAAATTGTGTGAATCAGTGTGGAAATGAGTGGGACAGTGTGTGTGTGTGTGCGTGTGTACACTGATATGACTTGAATATGTTCCATAGGCCACCATAACTCATGTTGAGGTGTCCTGATTACAAGCTGGCTTCTGGTAGGACACCAGAGGTATACATCGTGTTAATGGTAATTAGGATTGTACAAAGGATTGATATGATTCTTGATCATGTCAGTTTGTAGGGAATCAAAGTAATCATGTCTCTTTCATTGTGTTCTCACAACAACAGTTGTATCTTCCAAAACGTTTTGGAAAATACAACTTGACTCCGCATAACCTAACACTGCCAAAAAATCAGATCAACCAAAATCAACCAACCAAATATAGAGCATTGGAAAATCTAATTGAAAGCGGTTTGAAATCATGTTTTCCAGGACCAAATCATAATTTTTCTGTTCTGGTGGCTTTGGCGGCTGCCAAAACAAAATCTCTATGCAGGAAAAACCTTGTATTAAGATGTATCCATCACTTTCCAAACCATGCACAAAGCTAATTTAAAACAAGGATTTAACTGAAGGTTGCATAGTGTCCGTCAGTCTGCAGACACAGGTATGGGCAACAAGGAGCTAACACTCTTTATTTATTATTTTTTAAAGATTTCAAAGACCTTTAATATACCCTGGAACACAGTGATGGCCATATTCAAGAAGTAGAGGAAATATGCTATCAAGAGGCCCACAGCAACCTTAAAACAACTGCAGGACAGTATGGTAGAATGTGGTCACCCCATGCATAGAACTGTTTTGCAATCAGAGTCTAGGCCTCAAGCCTACAGAAAACATGTGGGCTGACCTAAAGAGGATCGTGCATAGTAAGCCCCCTTTCAATTTGAGTGAACTCTTCTGAAAAGAAGAATGAGAATACACCTGAAACAGGCATATTTCTTTTTCTTCAAACTCAGCATTATTTTTTGTGTGGTTTCCACACAAAAACTGGCTCCAACCAGGGGCATTAGTTGGACTTGTATCTATCAGGGTCCGAGCCCAGAGTGTTGTGGGGGGTCTGGGGGCTCCCTCCCCTGGGAGAAGATTTTGAAAAATGGAACACCAACAAAACTTGTACAACTTGACTTATTGCTATTATAAAGCAAAATCTGCTTCTGCTCGGTATTAACCCTCTGAACCCCATGCTGTTTTTTACATGCATTGTGTAAAAAAATTGCTGAATGCTTCCTGTTCCAGTATCATCACGTCAAGAAAAATAAATGCATCTAATATTTTTTTGTAAAATATGTCTTTTATGATTTATGTCATTATAGCTGATTTATACATTTTCTAGTGTCATATGTCTTGTAGCCATGCTTGTGCTGATTCCATAGGGATGCAGGACGTATAGGCCAGTGAAAAATGAGCCCACAGAGAGTGAAAAGGTGAAAGGGGCAAAAATCACCCAGAAAGTGTTTGGGGTTCAGAGGGTTAACTGAAGGGTGTTTACACTTGCACATTATAAGAAATGGGTAGGGTATCTACTGGGTATCATATTTAATAGTTCCAGGTCATTGAATACAAATATGGATGTAAATAATTTTCTTGGTTGAACAGATACAGATACAAATAGGGATAGCTCTTCATACCTCTTCATAAAAGGAATGACTCTAGGAGAGCACTGAACAACTCGATAATACTGTGCTGGCTCATTATTTTGTATCGAACACTTTGTCAAAATAATTCCAGCTCGACATGGTTCAAAGCAAAAATAAGGCACTTTGCTGGGATCAATAGAGCAGCTCTTATAAAGAGTTGTTGCCTCAATCAATAATGAACACTTGACATGAGAAATGGTACTACACATATTTTAGACAAATCAAAGCAAGACAAACTGTTTCTCATTGCAGGATACTCTGTGTGTATCGTATTTTTACACTGATACGAGTTTCCCCCAGGCATGGCTAAGGAGAACACAAGTATAAGGAGCTGCTTGTAATGTAGCTGTCACATCTCAGCCAAGTGAAAGAGCCATGTTTTAAGGAAACTACTGTTTCAGGAGCCTGCAAGCCTACATGCTTTTTGTCCCCAGATGACACTGAGCAGAGAACCCAAAACAGATTTTTTTTTTATTTATTGTAGTGGGAACCATTTATCGCAACAGCCCCATCCCATTGTTGCAACACACAGTTAGGAAACATTGAACATCAATATAGAGCCATATGTATAGCCCGATGCCCAGAGTATGCTGGCATTGTTCCCGTGCACTGTAATGAAGCCCTGTTGTCCTTGTGCCATGTCAGTCAGTGTGTACTGTGAAACACTAGATGTCTGTATGGATATATATTAAGTTATTTGTTCAATGGATGGGGTATGGGGTGACAGTGTACTGCAGCTGATGAATCTGCTGGGCCTTGCACTATGGACAATCTAAAAGTTAGCCTGTGTAGATTCAATTAAATGTGAATACTCATTTATGCTAGCTGGCTAGCATGTCACAGTCGAAGGAGTTAGCTAACAGGTTAATTTGCACCTCTCATGGACTGATAAACACACCTTTCTTTGTGAAGAAACCTACTGCCGCCCTCTCTTTTCTCTCTTTTCGTTTTTTGAAACCCTGAAATCCTGCTTTTGTTTTGAGGAGACATGATGCCGCATTGCGTCTGTCATCACTAGTAACTTATAACTCCAAATTCCCTCACTAGCAAGTGCCATTCACGAGTCGGCAGGACTAAACCATTTTGAGTAAATAGAGGGGGGATGGGGACAAATACAGATGCTGTCTGGATGTTTACTTTTGCCCAAAAAGAAAACAAAAATGTTAGTTTTGTTAGTAAACATGTTCTAAGTCAAATATTTGTATTACTCATAATTTCGATGACATTTATATATTTATATTTGACGCCGATGTCATTCCCTTGGAATCGTCCTAACTTCCTTTGTTGATACAGCGCTAAAGCTATGGGATGAGGGGGCATATAACACTGAAATCATATATCAGTGTGCGTGCGTGCCTGTGTGCGTGTGGCTGAGCCCCACTGCTAACAGCAACCAATCCCAAACAGATCCAAACGTGTTGATATGAATTTCCACAACTGGATACACAGTACTGTGAGTGCCGAGGTGAGAGGGGTGACGGGGAGAATGTCACTCACGGAGAACCAGCACTGACAGCCATTCCATTATCAGTGAAACGACTGACACAACGAGAGAGAGAAAAAGAAACAGGGAGAAGAAAGAGCGAGAGAGAAAAAAGAGAGAGGTGAGACATGGCTGTAAACAGTGAAGTCTGTGCAGACTAAGAAGACTGTGTTAGCATGTCAGGATCTGGATGTGTTGTGGTGGCATTTTCTAGAACGCCTCTTTGTTTTTCTTTGGTGTGTGTGTGTGCGTGTGTGCATGTGTGTGTGTGTGTGTTACATTGCCTGCTGCCATTAGTGCCAAAGATGGAAGTGTTAAGGTAATTAACATCATCCCCACTTTAGTAGAAGGTGAGTCAACTACACCGTGTCAACCACTGGAACAGTATTTCTGCAACTAGCTGCCATTATGCTCTCATCTGTCAGGAGGGGGGGGAAGGGGACAGAGAGAGTGGGAGAAAGAGATACAGAGACAAAGAGGAACTGAGAGAGAGAGACAGAGACAGTGAGAAAGTGTGAAAGAGAGAGGGAGGAAGAAAGAGAGGCAGAGACAGCGAGAGATAAAAGTACAACCAGAAAAACAGTTTGAGAGGAAAGGAGAGTGACTGAAGAAATATAGCTTAATGTGCTGCACAAGGATGTGTAGAGGAAAAAAAAAGAAAGATAAACAACAAATACAAAGATATCAAGTGAAGAAGCACAAGAGAGAGAGGGGGAGAAAAAGAAGAATGACTAGATAAAGGAACACAAAAACAAAGTATAGCAAAATAACTCAGCTGTCTCTGGGGAAAAATGATAAAACATTTGAGAGAGAACTTTTTTTTCTCCCTCACCACCATTTTACAGGCCTATTGTAGCAATGCAATGCTAAATCTAACTACCCAGCTTCTCTCCCCCGACCGGAGGGTCGCTGGTTCACCAGCTGTGACCTGGTGATTGAAAAAAATGACTGGTGTCACAGCTACCCACCAACACTGGTGAAGTGCCCTTGAGCAAGGCAACCCCAACTGCTCCAGCTGCGCTGTTCAATGGCTGACATCTGCGCTCTGTCCTCTGACCTGTGGGGTGATATGTTGTGTGTATATCTAGTCAGGGGTGTGCGAAAAAAGCATTTCACTGCATGTATGTGTATGTGACAAATAAAATTCATTTCACAGGAATAACTTTAAATACCAAGTACAAAAATGTATTTCAATTTGTATTGAGGACATTGGTACAGAGGCATAGTGATGACTTACTGTGCAGAATACAATGAACAATTGTTTATTTCCTCAAAATGAAGACAAGTAAGTTGAGTTATCATGCCTAGCTGCTAACTAGCTAGCATCATACCAGCTCTACATACAGCTCTCTAGCTAACTATCACTGTGTATGGGGGTTGTCTTAAAAAATTCTACTCCAAATTATCTCTATGTCATGGATTCACCCTCTCACCCTGCCTCTTCTTTTCCCTCCCTTTCGCTCTCTCTTTCTCTCTCTTACATCCTCTCTCTCTCCATCAGTACCTGTCCGTCTGTATCTGTGTTGTTGAGTGGGTATAAGAAGGCAGTGAAATTAAGTAAAGCTGAAGCACAGAAGGGCGGAGGCAGGGAGGAGTGTATGTGACAGAGAAGGGGTAGGGCTGGCACCTTCATCAAATACAAATAAAGAACACATAACCTACTAGGAGGGCCTGGGTCATGTGTGACCACTGATTTAGCCTAATCTTAAGTTTATCCCCAACAGTCCCCTGTACAATATTGTACAACAACAGTGGTTGTTGTGGGAGGGAAGAGCATTCTTTATTCACTGGGTGTGGCCGTAGAGGTTAGAGAAGCTGGTTTGTTAACGAAAGGCTGCTGCTGTGAATTCCCAGACTCTAAGCTGACAGTGAATGAATGAATGATCAACAGACCAACAGACATTGGTTGTACTGAGCAGCTCCCCGATGTGAATGCATGTAACTGTATGAATGTGAAGCAGGGTTTTGCTGAAAAGGAGGATGCATGCTCAGTCGACTTTCCCAGGATAAAATGTCCCTGTCTACTGTAGACTTTACCAGCTACAATCCAGGCAATCAAACCAGTGAACCTCATCGTCACAAGCCAGCTTAAAAAAAATGATTCAAATAAAGATTCAGCTTGCATCAAGGTAAGTTTATTTATGTAGCTCTTATACCCCTTTAGTCTCAAAGGGCTTCAGAAACCTCACATTATGAAACAAAAAATGAAAACAATTCATGAAAATGAAAACAAAATGAATTCTACACCCCCCAAACTTTGACCCTCAGTGACAACAAGAGACAAACAAACAAAAAATGGAAGAAAAAATGGAAGAAACCTTAGCAAGGGCCACACAGAGGGATCCCTTTCAAAGATAATCAGGCGTGCAATGGGTACCGAGAGTGGGCAATCACAAATTCAATGTTGATAACAAAGTGTAATATAAACAAAATACACAGAATAAACAATATCACTGAAGGAAAAATTCAAACTCTTGTTAAAATGAACTTGTTGTGAATGAGCAGGGGATCGGAGCCACTGGAGGTCAGCAGGGCAGATAGTTCCTGCCCTGGAAGCATCAGGAGCATGTTTTTCAAATTCCCTAATTATTTTGAAATTTGATCGAAAATTATTTTCCAGCCGTAGTTACCACTGTGTTGGGTTGTTCATGTGTGTTCAACTCATAGATAATTGCAATAGTTCTGACTGCACTCGAAGGTAGCAGTAGGCTACAGACATATTTTGATTCTCATTTCCACCATATCTAGGCACCCGTGACAGATGTCAAACTATCTTGATAAAATGTATATAGGAGTTGAAGAGCACCAAAGACATTGATGAGGAAAAGCCAATTGATGAAGTCCAAAAACTATAATATATTACTTATGTGTCATATATGCAGTGCATCATGGGAACATCAAATAAGGCATGTCAAAAATAATGTCCAGTGTGTTTGAGCTGTTGTTCCTGTTGAAATGCAAACACACACACACACACACATACACGCAAGTTGCCAGTGTGATGCTAGCAGATCCTGGGTGATGAAAAACTTTCCTCCTCACTGTTGGGATAATAAATAACTGAGCAGAAGAATAACTAGCTGAGGGCAGGCGGACAAAGACCAGGCAGACTGCATCACTCCTCACCACAGATGGCTGTCTGATTCCACTACATTGATGGAAGATGGGCTGCCAGTTTTTGCTTGCTTATCATCATTAAGTGAATTGACAAGGCCCCAGCATCATTTTGTTACCCTGCTCTCTCCCTAACATGAGCAGATTTGATGAATGTTGGCAGACATGTTTTGTTGCTGTCCCTTCAGTCTGCTTGTCTTGTGAATGGGTGTGGTGGATATTCATGAGCACTGGTCTAGATGGCACCATATTGTGTCTCTTGCAAATTGCCTTCTCTTCTCTTCTCTATCCACCTACTTCTTCTCAGACCAAAACAAATGAGAGCGAATGAACACATGAGAAGAGGAGTTGGGCAAACTAACACAACATTTTATCTCCAGCTGTAGAATGGCAGCATCCCCTACCCTTTAAATCTCTGCCATTAGGAGGATGAAATGAATCAAAGATGTAAGTTAAGGTCAGTAGCTTAGCAGTATGTAGTTGATGAATGCCATTACAAAGACTCTCAACACTCCCCTATGTTCCTCTGCAGCCAAAATTCTTGGTATGTTTTCCCCGCCTCTGGCAACAAATGAGCTTTTCATGAATAGGATGTTTTTACAGCAGACCTATGTCTGAATGGAATTGAAAATAAGATTATGTTTTGTCTTACTCAAAGTGGTGCAACTTATTTTGTATTGCAAAAAGCGTTACACATCAATGAACACACCAACCAACAAACACACAGAGCCGGCTCTTATAGAGGTGCTCCCAAGCACACAGTAATGCAGTTGTTTTGAATTACGTTGGGCAATAATGGGCGTCAACGTTTATGTTTGCCATGTTAGGTTCTTAGCAACTTAATGACGCTGCCTACCCTTGTTTGAGTGACATGTCTGGCAGCCAATAACACGTAACACTCAATGGTTGAGTGCATCCGCAGTCTGATTAGAGCACATTGTTCAGCTCCATCTCAAGTGTCTCCACAAAGCTCCACAAGGCTTGACCCTCTGGAATGCCCACATCAGTCCACATCTTGCAGAGTTTTGGCCATCCTGAAACAGGTTTCATTTTTTCCCTTTCATCTTTTTTCATGTGGAGAATAAAGTATTTCAGCCCTGGCTTTGTTTGTCTGTATTCTTGTGACACTCTAAAGTTGTGTGACTTAAAATCTGACCCCTTTCTATTCTCCCTCTACACAACATTGAGCTACTTCTTATAGTGTACTTTATCAATACCAGATAAACACTGATAGCACAGGACATACATCTGAACTCCATGTAGTGCTCTTTTTGTTAACATCCACTCTACAGAAATAGACCTCTTCTACCATATTTTGTCCAAAGATTTTGCTCTGCCTTATTGCCTTTTTTGATACGCCCCATTGTAAAATACTAAGAAGAAATTGTTGTTAGTGATACTTCACAACTAAATTTGTGTCCAGCTTGATTTTGAATGAAACATCTAACCCTAAGTACCTAAAAAGATACCTACTTCAACCTGAATTAATAAAATTACTCCATTATATCCGCTTCAAAGATGTCCTTCAAGACGCTGATACCTGCATTTTCTAAGAAAAGAGAATCCGTTATCAACTATACTTGAGAGAAAATCTGTGTTTCATTGTACTGAAGTAATTGGTGATAATATATCACTTCAGGAATCTGATGACTTCTAACTGTGATGGTATCTGGGACAAAAACAGGTTTATATTTCCGTGCAGGTGTTCAGTCTGAGCAACTGTCATCAGATGAATTCATGTTTGATGTTACACTGACAACAACATGCAGTTCATGCCCTGGTTAGAATCATTTTGTGGTTCATACGGTGTTGTTTTTAGTTTCTGCACGCGGTGGTTCTATCATATTATTTCAAGTCATTCAGTCTAAAAGACTCTCTTGGTGAAATATATGATAAAGCACAGTGCTTATTCATGGATCATTAAATCTAATAAAATGGTGATAAAAACATCGCAGCCATACAGCGCTTGATAACATCATTTTGAGTGTTCATTAGGAGAATGCAATCAAAATTGAGTACAGCATTAGCATTACTTTCCTAATGCGAATCCACTCTCGCTCTGGACACTGATGGTATCCACTATAGAAAATATAATAAACAAAAAGTGTGTGTGTGTGTGTACAATAGTGTTCAACAGAAGGGTTGAGGACTTAAATCCAGAGATGGTATTGAAAGGTTTGAGCTTGAGCCTGCTCACTTTGAGGCATAATTTCCTGTTAGTCTGATGTTTCAGCTCTGCCTCTAGGCACCTGTCAAATCCATAAAATACAACAGTGCAGCGAGAAACATACAGAAACAAAACAAAACAAAGAATAGCATGGTAGAGCACCAATGAATGCAAAGCTAAACCTTTTTCATCTGTATACCAACTTTAATAGGATGGTGACATTATTATGGATTTGTAGGTGGTCAGCAGGCAAGTAGTTGTTCAAATTGTGTTTAGTTAGTTTTAGTCTAGGGGAAGGTGCAGTACTTAATTGGGATGTTTTATTTTATTTATTTTTTTTGCTCTTAGCTTGGTAAACAACTCCAGGCAATTAAGCAAAGATAGTATGGTTGTTTCTGTTAAGGGAGTATTTAAGGGACTGTTTAAGGTAGCCATATGTTGCTTAAAAATAAAGTTGTAGCTCTCATCAGTAATGCCTAAAATTTGTATTCTAGTATTTACTTCTCATGCCTTTGTCTTCCCTAAAGGCATAAGAGGTTAATACTTTTTGATGAAAAATGTTATTCACCAAATTTCCTCCAAACTTTTCACTAGGCTGTGAAAAGCAAAGCATACGTACCAAAGTGGTAGTGATTGTTTCCTCTTTGTAAGAGCTGCATGTCTGGATGAATAGAATACAAGTGAATATTTACTTAATCACAGGCTCTATTGTACTTTATCCTCACCTACCGTCCTTCCTGCCCTCACCATTTATCAAGGGGACATGTGTGGTGAAGAATGACAAAGCACAACCCACATCTGTGAATAGGTAAACATTTCAAAGACGATTCTCTGTAACCACACACCTTAAATGTCAGCCTCCTCTGTGTCTCTGTCTCTTTCTCCCCTGCATGAATTCTCTTTGTACATTTTGTGTTTCTGTCCATTTCCACCTCTGTCATTTTGCTAAGGGCAAAATGAATAAAAGATGGGAGACAGGTGAGAGGACAACCGGAAGTGATTAAAGAGAGAGATGATAATGGTGCAGAATTGGGAGATGACACTAAAGGAGAATGAATGTGATGAGCGTGATCACGCTGGGACCTGAGGGAGGGGAGACAGAGTGAGCAAGAGAGACAGAGAGCTGGAGAGAGAGAAAGTGAGAGAGCGAGAGATCCTGCTATAATGTTAATTGTTTCCCTCTTACACATATTATACTGAATATTATCACTGGACCTGTAAGCAATATTGGGTTTCCCTCACGGGACTTAGAGGAAGAAATTACATTTTCAGTAACTAATACAGCTTTTTAAAATCTGTTTTCCTTGCAAAAAGAAATGAAGGTTATGTTAATGTTTTTTTTTTCGAGCCCACATAAACAGAAACCTTTGCTTGATAATCAGGCTGCTATACAAGACAAAGTATGGGTGAAGAAAATGAAGCTTGTTCCCTATTTATAGGCCTGCTGGAACACAGGAGAGCATCAAAGCTCGAGGCAGCGATTACATGACCCCACTGCAGCATGCATTATTCAGTTTCAGGAAAATGCACCCAAATATCCTCAAGACAAAGAAAGAACACAAATGCCTTGAAGAAGACAGAGAAGAATCAATGAAAAACAACATGCAACAAAATTAAAAACAGCATTGACGGACACACACCAAATTTTGAAGAAACAGACAAATACAAGCCTTGTTGATCAAAGACACATTACAGTCATTTAGCAGATGCTTTTATCCAAAGCAACTTACAGTTCTTACACTACGTGGGGATCAAACCCACAACCCTGAGACCGAGAGTCTCATGTTCTACCAACTGAGCTGTCCGGTCCACACATGTAACTGCAGAACAGAAGACTGTGTGTCATGAGATGATAAAATGTGCAGTACGACTGGCTACTGATAGTTTCAAGTATTGTGTTTGTTTGTGTTTTTATTTCATTTTGCGTGAGTTTTGTGTGCACAGGAACGTCCAGTAGTCAGGTGCAAATGGGAGGGCAACTGTTGTAGCAATTGCTATTTAACTTGGTGTAAGTGAAGGATTGTTAAAAAAAATTACAAAATAAAAAGATGAATGACAGCAAACAAGATGGCATAACAAGTTGTGGGACCCCAAAATACAATAGAAAATAAAAAAAAAAATGTACAAGATGGGGCTCCACTAACATGGTTTCCAGGTAAGCTTCAGTCTCATTCGTTTCATTTCATTAGAATAATGAATTTTCGGAAACAAACTATTTCACTCTTTTATTTCTGTTTTTTTCTGATGTAGATTAGACCCAAACTAGAACTCCAATTTGGATTTTCCTAACAGGACACTGTGCCCGGAGCGCTTCAGCTATTCCATTACCACACATTGTAAAAAAAGTAATATAAAGGAATTAAAAAAAAATCAAGTCCAGGCACTTGTGTGGACTTTTATTAGACGGGCTAAAACATTAAAAACAGCACTTACATGGCAGTCTGCCTTCATCAGAGCAATCTTTTTATGATTTAGATTTTATTTATATTATTTTATTATTGAAACCCACACAAGTGCCTGTACTTGTATGTACCACATATACTATTGGTGGTCATAATTCTTCCTTTTTTTCTAATACTATTTGGAGTTGTTGGCTGGAACAGGGGCAAAGATTCACTCGACAGCATCATTAATATTTTGACTCGTAAGCAATTTCCCGTCAAATGAAATGTATCCAGCTGAGTGCCAATAAAGAGCAGAAACAAATGAAATCTTTGTTGTATTCTTCAGGCACTGCGGTCCCTCCAGGATTGCTGTGCTGATGTGCTATTACAATTTCCATTATCAAACCCTCTCGCACTTTAAAAGGAAGGGATATTAAAAGTTACTCGGTCCCTTTTCATTTTCAAGTTTTATCAATACTTTCAGGTTGAGCTGAGACCATTATGACTATTAGCTTGTTAACATGAGTCTGGAACATTGGATATATTTACTGAGCTGGGTGAACATCTACACTAACAATAATTCTTGATGAGGGAAACATGGCATATCTTGCAGCCCAATATGTTCATAAATGTCTCACACACACACACACACACACACACATCTGAAATTGTATGTTTTGTAAGCTGCTTTGGCAACATTGGGCCTCATTCACAAAACCTTTATTGACATTTTTTGTATTTATGTGCATAAGAAAATACCAACGTGGGATTCATGAAATACGTGGAAAACCTTGATTTGTGCGTACCCCAGGTGTATCAGATGATGAATTGTTTGTAAACTTGATGCCTATTCAAGTCGATTTGTATAGGTTAACACCCTGTTCAACACTATAAAAGGCGTGCAGATTTAAGGGTCATGCGCAAGTAAACCTAGAAGGAAAAAGCGGAACTTTGCAGAGTCTGAAATTGAAGTTTTGCTTTCATGCTTGCATGAGGAAAAAAAACAATGTCATTTTCAAGAGTATAAGCAGTCGAGTCACAGGAACTGATAAAAGTAAAGCATGTGCATGAAAAGGTCAGCATGAACAAATAATTTATTAATGCTGTTAATGCTGTTGCAGCAGAAACACGCACCATTGCTGAGGTACAAAATAAATGACCCTGGTCGTTCTCTGCAAACATCTACTCTACAACATCAGGAGGATTCGCCCCTTCCTCACTGATGAGATGGCGCAGGTGGTCATCCAGGCTCTTGTCATCTCCCGCCTGGACTACTGCAACTCCCTCCTTGCTGGTGTCCCAGTGTCTGCCATCAGACCTCTGGAGCTTGTTCAGAAAGCTGCATCTCGTCTGGTGTTCAACTGCCCCAAGTTCTCCCACACAACTACCCTTCTCTGTTCTCTACACTGGCTCCCTGTAGCAGCTCACATCCAGTTTAAGACTCTAGCCTAGAGAGCAGTGAAAGGAACAGCTCCTTCCTACCTCCAGGCCATGGTCAAGCCTTACACCCCCGCCCGACCACTTCGCTCTGCTGCCTCAAGGCGACTGGTTGCCCCGTCGCTCAGAGGCCCCTGTGGCCAATCTACACAGTCACAGCTCTTCTCTTTCCTGGCCCCACAGTGGTGGAATGAAGTCCCCACTGATGTCAGGACAGCAGAGTCGCAGCCCATCTTCCGCTGCAGGCTGAAAATCCACCTCTTCTAGAAACACTACCCTGAGACTTCCTCTTAGCACTTTATTTATTTTAGTTGTTTTAAAATAAAATAAAATGCGGATAGATAGGTAGCTTATTGCACTTTTAAACTGGTACACTGTTTATGCTCTTAGATGCTTGTTTGGGGAGGAGATGCACTTACAATTTTTGGTGACTAGTAGTTCTCATGCCTACCTACGTTGAATGCACTTATTGTAAGTTGATTTGGATGAGAGCGTCTGCTAAATGACTAATGTAATGTAACTGGAGAGACCTCACTGTCAGGTGTCCAGTCAGCATTGGAGTCCAGTCAGCATTTGGAAGATGTTCAGTCCATGTGATCAACCCATTACAAGTCTGATAATCTTGTATTGCTATAAATAAGGACAATTCTTCAAATACGCCATTGCAGACGATTAGGTCTTTTTGTTCTACAAATGTAGGCCACTGAAACGTTTTGTTGTTTGCATCAAGAATAAGGCATTCTAGTGTAACACGCGCACATTATTCCTGCATGTTTCCAAACACTTGTAGGTTTTGATCGTTCCAACGAACAAATCCATTTACGAACAAAAATGATGAAGGAGACTGTTCATAGAAACGTGCGTACACTTCACGATCAAGTCTGATCTTACGCACGCTCCGTGAACGAGGCCCAATGTTTCCGTTTACCAGTCATGCCAAGAAAGCAAACTGAATTGAACTGGATAACTTTGTAGCTGATGAACACAATGAAGGGTTCTGGAATACGCAACTCTAAAAGGTTCTGGCACCTTGGATAATTCCATACCTCTGCATGTTTCTCACCTACAGCTTACCAGCACAGGGGGACACCAGATCAAATGACTCTCTTTGCACAACTGAATATGTATTGCATTCAGTGGTGGTTAAAATTGGGCAAGAGGGACCACTGGCTTTATTCTTTTTATGACCATGTGTTGCAAATGCATGAACAAAGAATAAGAACAATAATGTAAGAGTAAGAATAAGAATCAGAACATGAATGAGAATAAATAGGGAAAGGGATATCGAATTTGCTTTCAGTTGTTCCCTCCGGGCATGGGACATATATCTGTAACGTAATGATGTCTCCTTTCATGTGCATGGTTATGCTTAGGGTGAACGTAAGGCTTGAGTGCATGTAAGGCTGTTTTTGGTGGCGGTAGATCTGCACTGGTAGACAACAATGTGGATCAGGGAGCTGCTGCTTTGCTCCCACACACAACTCGCATGGCATTCTGAGCATGACAAGACAACCTGACAGAGATGCAACACACACACACACACATTTACACTGAGAGAGAATCACTGAAGTGTCATATATGCACACATAAACAAACAGACACACACACACACACACAAATATACACTGAGAGAGAATCACTGAAGTGTCATATGTGCACACATAAACACACACACACACACACACAAATATACACTGAGAGAGAATCACTGAAGTGTCATATATGCACACATAAACAAACAGAGACACACACACACACACAAATACTGAACTGATCTAAAATGTTTAACATTCTACTGGGAATTCTGGGAGTTATCGGAAGTCTGAAGACAATCAAAGCCTGGTGGGGTTTCAGATGGAGGCAAACTCTCTAGCCAACCAAAGTAAACAATAGCAATTACAATGATTAGTGTTGGTTAAACTTCAGCTTTGCTACACTGCTTGCAGAAAATAGCATCTTTCTACGGCAGAACAGCCAAAACTCTTCAAACAAGACCGCCATCTAGTGTTCAAATCCTTCTGCTGGCAGAAAACCCCAGATCCCTCTCACAATGGTCAGACCTGAATATCTTTTTCATGTGAGCTACTCATAAAAAG
>OOFE01050036.1:23487-34422 GCA_900323365.1 Monocentris japonica
AGGCTCAGTGAAGACATCAAGACAGATTGAACACTGGAACTGCTCTTCAGACAGGAGACTGATGGCTGAGGCCTTGTCAAGAGGAGAGGAGAGGAAAGGAGAGGAAAGGAGAGGAGAGGAGAGGAGAGGAGAGGAAAGGAAAGGATTTTTTGACTGGAACAAGAAGAGAGAAGAGAGGAGAGGAGAGGAAAGGAGAGGAGAGGAAAGGAAAGGAAAGGAAAGGAAAGGAAAGGAAAGGAAAGGAGAGGAGAGGAGAGGAGAGGAGAGGAAAGGAAAGGTTTTGATTTTTTGACTGGAATAGGGACAAATCCTCTATCAAGCTATTTTTGTGAAAGGATAGAATTCCACACTAATTCTTTAAATCACAAGCAATTTCCCTTCTAATGAAATATAGCCACTGGAGTGCTGATAAAAAAAAAAAAAAAGTCAAATCAAATCCAGGATCGCCGTTCTGATGTGCCATTACAGTTTCCATTATCAAACCTCTCACACTTTACAAGGAGGGCATATTAAAAGTTACGCAATTCCCAGAGTGTTATTCCATTTCAGGTTCCATCTCAGCCTTACGACTCTGTAGCCTGTTAACAAAAGGGTTTTGTTGGATAACTGGCTCAGAGCTGACTAGGAGGTACTGAATATGTACTGCATTCAGAAGCCTGTGTCCACTGTAGCAGTTCACATCATCATATACATAGGTGTGAAAGATCACAAGTTTGAACCCCACAAGGGCCAATGTGTCCATCAACCGCTACGGGTCCTGTCATCAAAGTTTCCTTGAGTAAGATACTGAACCCTCTAACTGTTCACTTACTGTAAGTCGCTCTGGATAAGAGCATCAGATAAATGCCCAACCTGTAAATGTAAAATGATCATGTGCCCGGGTGTGGCTGGCAAACATGCTGACATGAAATCTAAACCTTTGTCATGACCTTTGAAATAACTAAAAAAAAAACACTGACACACACTGAACTAACATTTTAGAGAGAGATCTAGGAGTCATATGAAGCCTCATATGAGGATCCAGACAGAGGCAAACTGTGCCAACCAAAGTAAACAATCGCAATTACAATGATTAGTGTTGGTTACAGCCAAAACTCTTCAAACAAGACCGCCATCTAGTGTTCAAATCCTTCTGCTGGCAGAAAACCCCAGATCCCTCTCACAATGGTCAGACCTGAATATCTTTTTCATGTGAGCTACTCATAAAAAGCAAATGGCCACTTCTTCTCTGTAATTGATCTCAGTGATATACTGTACACTAACTGTGTTCATTGACTTTCCTTTGAGTCTTCTCAGTTGTCAACAGTTCTTGACAGAGGAAGCCAAGCTAGCCATACATTAGATGTTCCAGTGGCAATGTGTATTTCAGGCTTCCATCAGTCTCCATATCTCTGGTGCTCTGGTGGGTGTAAATCTTCTTACTCCCTTTTGACTGCTGTCATTGTTGTGATCAGTCATGCTTCCAGGAGTCGATGGGGTTCATCTACTCCAGCTGCACCTTGTCATTGTCAGTCATCTGAGCCCTAGTCCTGAATACCAGAGGAGCCTTGAGCTACAGTTCATGCCTCAATCATTTACCTCACCCTGGAGGTGGGGAAGGGTGCTTAATGCCAGCAGTTTCAGTAAGACCCAACTGTTAAAAAGGATCAATCTTGCTGTGTGGCTGGGCTTATGTGGATATGAGGCTGTCCACTTGGCAAATGGTACTTATTTTAGGCTGCCAACTGTCCGATCCGTGCAACATACTTTTTAGCCAAAGACAGAGTTGCTCTTTTAATAAGATTTAAGGGCAGGGTGTCCTCTGAGGTTTTATCCCTGTCCTCTTAAATTATCAGCAAGTGTGTCAGTCTGTCACACTGTGGTTTAGTGCTCAAATCCTCCCTCCATTTTTAATTGATTTGCAAAGGAGGCTCTTTTCAAAAGGAGCTTAACACTTGCTGTGTTCAGTGCCCACACTGTTTGTGTAATCCTAACCAATCTATCCATGCTTAGATCCACCTGTGTGGAAGACCTTTGGACATTTCAGTGGTGAAATTAGTCATCTATATTAAACATGGTAACTGTTAGAAATAAGAATAAGAAAATACATACGCAATGCAAACATTGTGCTTCAATATTATGTATGGAAAGCAAAATGTCTATTCCATTGTTATCATTACTTTACTTGACTTAATTTTCACTTCCATGGGGTGAAGCAAACAAGAGAGTTAAGCAGTTTCATACTGCAGCTTTGGGTGCAGAGCAGGTTAGACCTCTTACTCCCTCTTTCCTCCTTCAGGTTTGTTTGACAGCGATGGCCTTAGGGCTATTAGAACGTGAGCATGGCAATGTGATATCCATGGTGTGGAGCAAACAAGGTAACTTTAACTACATCATGTTCTGAGAGATGATGACATCTATTCATGGTGAGCTCAAATGGACATTCTTCGAGAGTGTCTCCCCTTGGCTGTCCTTCTGAAACTAAATTGATTTTATTTTATTGTATTGATTATTTTGTGCTGAAAATAAAATCATGAGCTGTTTACATAAACTGTGCTGGCAGCTTGTTATAAGAGGTAATGAAGCTATGAAAGCCACACTGCTTGAAAGAAAGCACCGACATGATGTAAAAAAGGGCCTTCAGATAAGAATCAATACAAATGAATGTGAAGAGTGGCAAATCAATTAAAAACAAATAAAACGAGGTCAAAACAGGAAAAGATGCCCCTGTTTAGTGTTACGTACAACTCTGAGGGGCTGACACACTTCAGAGTTATTATTACTTTTATTATTATTACTACTACTATTATTATTAGTAGTAGTAGTAGTAGTAACACTATACTATACTATACTATACTATACTAGTAATAACACACACTATGCTATAATAATTATTAGTTAAAATTGTCAGGAATCACACTAGTTCTACTACTAAAAGATAAATAAATAGGAATGTAGTATAATAGTAATAGTACAGTAACTGGAAGCCTGGAAGTCACCGGCTGGCTTGTTTCAGTGACAGCCAGTGAAAGAGAAAGTCGGAATGAAATGAAAAGCAGAGAGCCAATAACAGGCATCATCTCAACTGCTGCCTCAACAGGCCAATGTCTGACAAGTAGATAAACATCAAGGCTATTGATTTGCCCTCTGGCATGGCTGGGAGACGTAGGTCAACTTAACATTTTACTGACTTGACTTTCTTTACACAGCATCTCGGGGTAGATTTGACCGTCTAGCTGGACTCATTTTCACACGAGCATCCTCGTGTGCTGATAGAGTTACAGAATACAAATAGATAGAAGGTAGATAGAAGATAGAAAGGCCTTGTGAGGAGACTACTTTACTAAGTGTGAAGTA
Organism: Monocentris japonica; assembly: GCA_900323365.1. Classification (NCBI taxonomy): domain Eukaryota; kingdom Metazoa; phylum Chordata; class Actinopteri; order Trachichthyiformes; family Monocentridae; genus Monocentris; species Monocentris japonica. Next base: position 26,824 of record OOFE01050036.1, read on the forward strand.
GTCAGGACACTTCATACAGCAGAAGATGAGTGATGACTAGACCTTTCAACTCACTGTACCCAAACATTTGTTGGATGGTTAGTAGAAGATTTTCTTTCCCTGTGAGGTTCCTTGTATGGGATTTTGGCAGAACTTCTACATGTATAGTTCTCTGGCACGATATTATATCCCAGTTTTTTCAGCTCAGTTGGCTTTTTTGCAGTTTCTGAATTCAAATTGATCTTGGCTGAGTGAGGAGCAGTTCCCTGGTGCTTTGTATTCCAAGAGGGAAACATTGCTTGGAGAGGTCTTGAGGCGAGGGGAGAGGAATCTTGAGAATAATTCATTCTCTCATTTGAGAGGTAGAGAAGGTGGAGAGGAGTGTCACAGCTATGGACAGCAGCTGGACAACTCAGCTGTCCATCTGTCATCCGTCAAAGTGACGGAGTTACTAAAGCTAAACAGTTATTTGGAGTTAAACTAACATCTTTGTTATTCTGACTTTTTACTTGTCCAACAACCTCGGCCTTCATGTGTGTCTGTCTGTGTCTGTGTTTCTATAACCTCAATTTCCTATGTATGTGTCAATGATCATGACTATTCTTAGTCTTCTTTTGTGCCCCACTGTGCAAACAACAGAAAACACACGCTGACTAGCATGACAGAAGCAGAGCATTAACCTCAACCAAAGAGTTTTGTTTCATATATCCCATCAAATAATAATGCATACTCGGTGAAACACGTTGAACTTGTCCAACGTGCCGGATAAGGTGGTGACTGAGTTTGAATTAATGCGCCTTATCAATATGGCAATGCACTTATTATTCTGTTTTGACTTCTACAAAAATAGAAAAAATGGCATCTATTAGAGTAGAATGACAATAGAGATTTACACGCTGCCCATTCAACATAAGTAACTACTTCCCCATTTCCTTAAGTTACTGAGACTGTTCTGGCCAGCATGTATGGATGAATAGTGGTTCTGCAAAGCGAATCCTACCACAAAAAATAGTTGCTCGGCTCAGCTAATTCCTAAACACTGGAATTGTTTATTTGTAAAAAAATAGCCATAGAATCAACATTCATACAGTCATAATTCTTACAAAATCATAGAAATCACAAAATTACAACAAATTATGGTACTTTTTCAAAGGATAGTACTTAAGTCCTTGGATGGACAAAATGACAACAGTTTTATAGACTGAATAGAGATATTAAATGAGTGTGTATAGTACTTTGGAAGCACTTAAATTCACATTGGTAGCATGTTATTCCAACCTTGGTGTTAGTGTTGGCAGAGCAACCTTGCTTACAACATGCTGTACAACATTCTCTGGCTGTCTTCAGGGCTTTTGTCACCCGTATGATCCTAACATTGCTTTCATCCAAAGCATCTTACAGTAACACAAGTGCATACATCTTTTGGTATGGATAGCCCCAGTGGGAATAAAGCCACTAACCCTGGTGTTAGTGCCTTGCTTCACCCATTGAGCAATACATGACTATATGAGACCCAGCATTTAATCTTGAGAGTTAAAACACTGTTGAACTGGACTACATTGGGTATAAGCCTCTATCCCTGCCTGTGGCTCTGAGCTGCAGAACTCTTCTGCAGAAAATCTTCCGGGTTAATTGGATGTTCCATGTGCGGGGGCTTGCATTTACTCTCCAATTAACTCCTGTCATGGACAACATTACTCTCCACTTCTTATGATGGCATTTTAATAGATGAAGAAATTGCTCATTTAAAAATGTGACTAATAGGTGTTCTGGTGGCTCAGTGGTCTAAGGTGCATACCACATAACTATGACATCCTGGGTTCGGATCCTGCCTGGGACGTATGTTGCATGTCTTCCCTGTTTCTTTCTACTGACTGTCAAATAAAGGCAAAATGCCAAAAAAATTATCTTTAAAAAAAAAATGTCAGTAACAGAGGTCGGAGGTGGCAGCTGCCAGAAGTAGCAGCAGCAGAAGTGTATGATTATATTATGTGTGCTTATGCACTCTGACTTAGTCAGAGAGAATGTAAAATGTCAAAATCAGGACCAAGCCAAAGCTAAGACACACCATTTCTATTGTAAAAACACAAATAAATTAAGCTTGCAAGAGACAGTCTCACTGCCCAGTCCTGTCCTAACAGGTTATATTTAAGAATAAGTAGTAGTAGTAGTAGTAAGAATACTCAAAACATAATGGAGGCCTGTTTGAAGGACGATATAAACACTTTACAACCAGCTTACTTTTAATTTTGCATCCACAATCCCATTCCCTCGAACATAATCCAGTGTTGCACTTATACTGGTTTTAATGGCAGGTAGTAGTTAAGAGGCCTTACTGATACTTACAGCACATATATGATTTAATTCTAGGCCTGCCTGCGTTGACAAGATTAGACAGAAAAGCACGTAAACATATTAAACTGGACAAAGTTTTCCACACATCCATTTACTGTTATTACAGCTGGACCTTTCCCCACCTAGGGTCCCACTGCTGCTTCAGCTGGGACCTACAGTATTATCAGAGATGTAGCCAAATGGCTTACCAGATGCCTAATTACTCCTGGATGTGCCAGTCTGCAAATCTGTGCTAGGGCACAGCTGAATCTGCCAGCGAGCATGCATTATTGATTTGCACTGAAAACTATCAGCAAGAAACAGTGTGGTCCTGTATAACTCCAACAGTACATGACATTAACACAGCCAGGTTTAGGGGTTGGTCCCACTTGGGCCGCCATGCTAAAATCCACCGTTGACACTGTGGGGCATTTTGAATAAAAGCATCGTCACCACCGTACTCAACCATCATGTCCCGTGTGACAGTAATTAAATGAGATATATTTCCTCTGTACGTGCCAATCATAATTTAGTCTCTCCATCATCTTCCATTTTCAGTATGATGTGAGGTGTCATGGTGTTACAGCGTGCAAATCATGTGTGGGCAGATGGCTTGCTCGGTTAAAATCAGATTCATCATTACTTGAATTACTATGTATACCAAATTCAGAAAATGTATAGGCCTAGGAAAGCTTTGTCTAATGATTTAACAAGAACACTGGTCATTGGGCCAGAATCAGCTAGTCTGTCTTAGCCATGGCTGACGTCTGGAGCAGAGCAAAGTGTGCCAGCAGATTGCTGATGAGTAGTTAGCTGCTCATGATTGCCTGGACTGGATACGAGCCACAAACGATTACCCATGCAGTACACTGCAGGTGTTAATAAGTAAGCCTCCAGGGACATTGTGACAGTGTGCACAGGCAATTTGTGTATAATACTTGCATATAATACTGTCCATAATTGTAATAATTGCAAGCCAATTGGGAAAAGATTTTTATTTATATCTAATCCTACAAGTTTTGCAAAACTTTATTAAAGCTTTCTGTAAACCTAGTTTATGAGATTCTGTCATTTTTCCCCTAATTAGTTTGTCATTTGGCCTGTTGTTTCCATGGCAGCAGAGCTTAACAAGTTACTCCCATGACCCTTATTCATCATGTTTTTTATTTTCACAAAGAGAAAGTTATTAAGAAACTCCCGTGAGCTCTTGGCTATGCTAAAAGGTTGCAATGGCTATGACAACCGTGTAGTCTGCCTTCTGTTGTGTGAAATCAATATCACACTAGAAAATTACAACATTACACATAGAACAAGTGTTCTCTTTAAAAATTTTAAACTTTAAGAAATTCTCCAGAACAGTTCTTCATAACCATCATGGCAAAGGTTGGCCCATTCAGGCAATGAACTTTCTCTTACAGGAAGATTTCTTACAGGAAGCCACCAGATTAGCCACCCTGGAATCTGCTTAGCCTCAATTGTATTTCAATTTCCAAGTGAGTATTGGTTACTCAAATCTGTCTCACTTACAGTGGCCAACTTTAGCTTCTAATGTTGAAGCTACACTATATGGCCAAAAGTCAGTGGACACCCCTACTGATTATTGAGTTCAGGTGTTTCAGTCACACCCATTGCTAACAGGTGCATAAAATCCAGCACATAGCCATGAACTCTCCATAGACAAACATTCAGAATGGGTCATAAAGAGCTCAGTGACTTTAAGCGTGGCACTGTCATAGGATGCCACTTTTGCCACAAGTCAGTTCGTGAAGTTTCTGCCCTACTAGATGTGCCCCGGTCACATGCTATTATTGTGAAGTGGAAGCGTCTAGGCGCAACAACAGCTCAGCCACGAAATGGTAGACCACGCAATCTCACAGAGCGGGGCCAATGAGAGCTGAAGTGCGTAGCGCGTAAACATCGTCAATCGTCTGTTGCAGCACTCACTACAGAGTTCCAAACTGCCTCTGGAAGCAACATCAGCACAAGAACTGTGCGTCGAGAGCTTCATGAAATGGGTTTCCATGGCCGAGCAGCTGCAAGCCTCACATCACCATGCCCAATGCCAAGTGTCGGCTGGAGTGGTGTAAAGCACGCCGCAACTGGACTCTGGAGCAGTGGAAACCTGTTCTTTTGGAGTGATGAATCACGCTTCACTATCTGGCAGTCTGATGGTCGAATCTGGGTTTGGTGGATGCCAGGAGAACGCTACCTACTGGAATGCATAGTGCCTACTGTAGAGTTTGGTAGAGGGGCTCTAAATAAATGGTTAGAATTCCAAAATGTAATAGATATCGACTATAGATCTATGGCCATTGCTGAATTTTGTAATTGCAATTTTATATAGACAGGATGAAAGATGAGGCAGAGAAACGAAAGGCCGTCTTTAAACAAGTTCTTGTCGACAGATTCAAAGCAAAGGCTATCAGTGAGTGAGAAAATCCTGTCACACCCCGATAATCATAAGGCGGTCCTGAGAGGCATTTTGTTCAACAAGAATCAGCCTGGACTGCATTTATTATGAAACTGTCGTTTCTGATCAGGTACAGAAGCTTTTCACTGTGTCAAGCCAGCCTGGGTTTCTCAATCAAATCTACTCATTTCTCCCTCTGCAGGTCTCTGGGGCCTCTCAGGCTGGGGTGGCAGATGGGGTGATCCTCCCAATTCTCAAACAGAGACTCAGCTCCACCATCGTAAAGAGACAGATGAGGGCTCAGGCTGTGGATAGAAACCATTTAAAAGGGACAGTGAAATGTGAAGGTCAGATATAATAACACAGCAACAAGTCCATCCACCTCCGGACTGGGTCCTTTCAGGGCTGTTCATCTGTAGCCAGTCCCTGGTATGTGAGGTTTATGTTTTGATATTATCAAAACAATTTAAAGGTTAGAAAATCTTTTTTTTTTTTTTTTTTTTTTTTTTTCAAAGAGAAACTGATTCATGAAGGACAAGTGAACACAAAAAGGTATTTATTCATCATTGCGTAATACAAACTCAACTGCAGAGCCAATGTCAAGCCTTTGCAATTTTACAGTTTATTGCAACAGCACTCTCCGGTGGTAGAAATAACCATTTTTATTGTACTTTAATCAGAGTGCTGTAAAATAACATGGAAATAAAATAAAAACAATAAGCCAAAGTAAAAGCAAGAGTAGCATCGCTGTGGTAATTCTCTTTCAAACTAAATTTTGTTTGTCTGGCCCAGACAGCTCAGTTGGTAGAGCATGAGACTCTCAGTCTCAGGGTCGTGGGTTCAATCCCTGCGTAGTGTAAAACTGTAAATTGTAAGTTGCTTTGGATAAAAGCATCTGCTAAATGACAGTAATGCTTTTAATTTCATCTAAATTGCATTTTAAAGAAAAGTCAGATGACCTCAAAATGGAGTAGAAATACAATACTTGGTCTGTAGGCTGCAGAGAGACAGGCCTGTCTGGCACTTTCATCCCACATATTGAGCAGTGCTGTCACAGAATATCTGTAATGGAGCTGCTGCAACATGTCAGTCATGATCTTGTAAACAGTCAGCAGGAAGCTATTGGCACCTGAAATGGAGAAGACGGGGCAAATTATTGTGACATTTCAGAAACACTTTTGGTGTTGGTAGCTGTCGACGGCAGCAGTTAGACATGTTAACCCTGTAGTGAACTAATACACACCACACACAAAGATCCCTTGCACTAGCAGCCCACCCGAAAGATAGCATTCCTTTGATGAGCTCCTCTTCAGATGAGTAGATGTTCTTTTAAAGAATAGAAAAGATGAATTATGTTTTACACTTGACCATTTGACCTGGTCAGTATGTCAGTGACCTCCATCTTGACTGCCTGTACTGAGACAACTTGCATAGACTTATGTGCTGCTGGAGGAAGATGATGGGGTGGTCAGCATTTTTCTCCAGCCTGTTTGATTTATTTTACAAACAGTGTTAAATCGGAGCCAGTGACCTTCGACACTCCCAAGTTGTGAAGTTGATAATGACCATAATGAAACAGATGTTAAACCTCTCCCACAGAGAAGTTGGGGAATAACTGAAAAGAGTAGGTTTTCCTCACTTGAATTCCAAATACTGAATTTTCAAGTTCATCTCAAGAAGGTGCTTGGTGTCACTGTCAATAAGCAGGTAGTCTTGCTCTTGCCTCAAGGGACCTATCAGCTTGCTGGCAGGCCACTGAGGTATCGGGGATGTTTCCACTACTTCTGTGGTTTCCAGATTTGATTCTTATAAGCCTTGGCAAGTTTCATGTTGGCTTGAGCCACATTCTCCCTGCAAGCATCCTCCTCAGTGCCTGTTCCCATAACAACTGAAATCCTCACACACAGAGCTTGTTTTTGCTCATTACCAATGGTTGTCAGTGCAGAAAACCCAAGATTTTGAAATGGCAAAAGCTGTACACTTTGTATAGTAATCATTTCCTCTTGGTTTGCTAACTTACCCACTGCAGATGAAGATGCAGATCAAGATCATTTTAATCGCCCAATTGAAAACCTTAAACTGGGCAGTTGACCCAGTATTATTATTGTGAATATTATTTGTATTGTAGCAAATACAGGAAGGCAGAGTTAGATTCTGTGTTAAGTGAACTAACTTGTACCAATAACAAGTCAACCAGAAAGGAAGAAAGAATGATGTTAATGTTATTTTCCAAAATGTTGTCTACATGCCAATATTTAGTTTCTTTTCAAACGTAGAAAGGGATTCTATAGTTAGTTTTGGTAAGTCACGTAAAAATTAACATCGCTCTCTCTCGCTAGATCTATCTATCTTTAAATGCAATATCTTTAGAAATATTGCATCTATCTTTCTATCTTTAGTTTTACAGATATTTTTGCTGGATATAGGCTTCATGATGCATTATTACTCCCCATTTCAAATTGCTGTGTGGGTGTGACGTCAAAGCAGCCTGGGGGTCAAAACTATGCTGTATAACATGCCCATCACTGCAAGGTTGTGGTGATGCTTGTGGTGGTGTGTACATGGGGAAATGGCTCAGTGCTTGATGAAACACGATCATCCGTTTGCTGCATTTGCCGCCACATGGCCATCTGCTGTGCCTGTGGCTCCCTCATCATCTCCCACTGAATTCTGCTGCTAAGCTTTCTGCTGCTCCTCCTCCCTGTATACTTTGTCCATGGCCTCCAGACACTCCATGAAGCTCTCTACCATGGGCTCAGACACCAACTCCATTTTTGTCTTCTTTGTTTTCTTTTTTTTGTGGGAGCTTGTAGAATCTGAAAGAGATTTTTTCATTGTTGTAGTAATAATAATAATAATAATAATAATAATAATAA
>OOFE01050036.1:34442-50005 GCA_900323365.1 Monocentris japonica
AAAAAAAAAAAAAAAAAAAAAAAAAAAAAAAATATAATAATAATAATAATAATAATAATAATAATAATATATATATATATATATAGATTATTGAGCCATGCCCAATAATCTATGAATTAGAACTACTGTCAAAGCTTATGCACCGCTTTAGCACCACTTTTACTTTAGCGAATAAAGAGGAAAACTGGACATTAAATACTGAAATAACATTTCGATAAGTTGTAAAACTGCTCTCTCTGTAGAAATGTGTTTAGTTGTGAGACTGAAGAACTGAAGGCTGAGCTGTCCTTCACTGACATCTAGTGGTGAAGATATGCAACTGCAGAACATTTTTGATGATTTTCTGCATAATCCCATAACTCCTCTATTTTATGTGGCACAGCCCATTTTCTATGATACGACCAGGGGGACTAATTCTGAAAGATCTACAGTTGTTTTCAGTTTCACCTGTATTTCAGTTACTAAACTGGTCTTATATTCCATTCCAACTGGCATTAAAAAGTCTCAAATTTAACTTGATGAAACGTGCAGACAACCTGTCTGGTTCTTCTTGCTGTAATAGCACTAGTGGCTGGTTTGTCTATGGGCCTTCCTAAAACGAAGTCTCAATCTCAGACCTATAAGCTGCACCAAAACGTGCAGCTTGATGTGATATTAACATGGTTTTTGTTACCTGATAAGAGTAAATGGAAAAAGAGTAAATGCAATTTTAAATAACTATGTCTTTTTGGGCTCTTTCAAATAGAAGAAACTACCAATATGGATTTAATTTGATGCTATGCAGTCTTTATGTGTTTCAAAACTGACTTTTTTACCATTAAATTATATTAAATTAAATGGTAAATAAACATTAAATTATTTCCCATTGAAACTGGAGTTAACTCATTCAGATAGAACCAAACAAGGATGCAACAATTGTGCAACATCAAGCACACAGCCCACCTCAAACTGTAAAGATGTTCTCTGTTTTTGTGTTCTTGAGAAGTTCATTCTCTCAAAGAAAACTTGGGAAGAATGTTCTCCACAAGGACACAAGTATCAACCTAGTGTTCTTGGATTCAATTATCACCTTGTGTCTATAAGTTGTGGGCCCACACCTGACAGTAATCACCTGATGGTCCACAAGAAAATAGGGTGCCAGCAAAGACAGGTCAAGCTTTTGGCAAAGACTCTTGATGTGTCAAAACGCATCAAGCCTAAATGTGTCTGTTGCCCTGTAGGTTTCTCATTGTACCCTATCTGTAGTGGAGGAGAGGGACAGGCTTTAACACAAGCCTCTCCTGCATGGGAATGCTGCCAGAATGAACCCATTGACTTCTCTCTGTCTGTCTCTGTCTCTCCTGCTGTCTGCCCTCTGGATATCATTTCACAGCACCTTTACACTGTGCTGATTACGTAGGAGAGATAGAAGCAGAATAGGAGGAAGAGATAAGTATGACAATGTAATATGAAGAACAAAAAAAGGATATGTTTAACTGGTTAAGAGGGGGGATAGCAATGAGAAAATAAAGTAATAAAATAAAAACAGACATAGGCCTACACAAAAAAGTGGTTTCTTTATTGGTTGTGTCAGAGTGGTTGGGCCCTCAAAATAGGGCTTGACCAAATTTGAATGGGCTGTGTGTGTTTGGGTGGGAGGTCAATAGGTGGGGCTAGGCCCTCGGCTTTGGTTGACTGGTCATTGATTCCATCCCATACGTGGGACAGTGTTGCGCTGTCGTTTTATCAGACAGGAGACAACTTGCTGCAAATCTCCAATGGGAGTGTCATAATGTCCCCAGTTGGAATGGACTCCAGGTGAAGGTGGATAAGAGGATAGATAGCTGGATGGGAGGAAAGGATGGAGGCGTTTGGGGATAAGGGGGAACAGTCTCTTTTATGCTTCCTCATGGGGCCTCCAGGGCAGGATTACTTCTTGACTTTGCCCTGGGCAGCCACGGCCTCCATGGCCTTCTTTACGGTTTCCTCGTCACCCAGGAAAGCCATTGGCTTAACAGGCTTCAGGTCTGCATCCAGCTCGTACACAATTGGGATGCCCGTGGGCAGGTTCAGCTCCATGATGGCAGCATCAGACATGCCTGGAAAGACAGGCAGGCCAACAAACAGGTAGTTGTGTTAGAGATAAACTGATAGAACAGATGAGATGTCAAGGATACAATATGAAACTATAATATATAGCCGTTTGTGAATCAACTCGGCAGGCAGGCATGACAATGGTCTTATGTAATAAGGGTACAAAGCAATAAAGACTCGACTCTAGCTCTACAAATTATGAGTACTGAGTTAACTTTCATTTATGATGAGTGTCAGTTATAGAAAAAAAGATATTTACTAAAGAATTAGCAAAGCTTCTTGGCCTCCAAAAAGCCAAATATTCTGAAATTTTTCAGATTTGACACCTATATCATGTTGAAATTCTAAAAATGTATGTCATTCCACAATTTCCAATAGATTAATTGGCTTTTTCTTTTTCCATGAGCCAGTGGGGGAAATTTTACTTATATCGTAATTGTAAATAAACTTGTTTTGCTCACACGAGCTTGAGTTGATTCTTTCAGTCACCCTCATCCACATCCAGCCACTCCTTGAAAATGTACAACCTTTCAACAGAAGGGTCATGTCTGTAACAGGAACCAAGTTCATGACCTTTTCCACAGTCTCTGAGCTCTGGTGCGACAGATCCTGCTATTTATACACACTGTAATCCACGAGTGTGTCTGTTTCTGTGTCTGTCACAGTCTGACTGTGATTATTTAGCGGACTAACAGGTCCACAAGTTGCATGCCGCTTTAACTAAACAAATTTTCAGACTGAAATCTCGATTGATACTTGATTGTTTTGCTAGAACAACCTCAGTCCAGGATGTTAGTCTAGCCCCTGTACTCTTTGTTCGTGTCCTCTCTCCTTATTTCTCCCTCTCTTTCATCTGAGTCCGTCTTCAAACTACAGTGCTCACCCTCTAAGTGCTTGACGATGCCTCGGAGACTGTTGCCATGGGCGGCGATGATGACGTTCTTTCCAGCCTTGATCTCAGGTGCGATGACCTCATTCCAGAAAGGCAGGGCACGGGCAATAGTGTCCTTCAGAGACTCACATGTAGGCAGCTCACCGGCCTTCAGGCCCTTGTATCGCCTTGACTGGTGGTAGTATGGAACAGCAGAGGGTGGTTTATTACCACAACAGTAGCACTCGACTCGATCAACTTACTATTTAAGGAATCAATTATGGAGTGACTAGTTTCATTCATGACAATAAAAGTTTCTTATGAATTTTGCAACATTAAGAGATTTGTTTTCTAAGATTTAAGTTTCAGACAGGATCAGTAACTTCATCTTACATTCATGTATCGCACAATCTAACTTCTCCCTTGGTTTCAGTTATCTCACCTCACTGATGATTTTGTTGTAGGGGTGGTCCTTGTCCATGGGGGGAGGGGGGGTGTCGAAGGAGCGACGCCAGATCTTGACCTGCTCCTCACCGTGCTTTTCAGCTGTCTCAGCCTTGTTGAGACCAGTCAGGCCTCCATAGTGGCGCTCGTTCAGGCGCCAGGTACGGATAACAGGCAGCCACATCTGGTCTGTGCCCTCCATGATGGTCCACAGTGTCTTGATGGCACGCTTCAGCACGGAGGTGTAGCACACATCAAACTTCATGCCGGCGTCCTTGATGGCCTGGGCACCACGCTTGGCCTCTTCCATACCCTTCTCACTGAGGTCAGCATCGAACCAGCCGCAGAAGCGGTTCTCTTGGTTCCAGGCACTCTCACCGTGGCGAACAATAACCAAACGATGGACGGCAGCCATGTTTACAGTTTTCCTGAGGTAAGTTCACCTTTAACCAAACACACAAGATGCAGCCCTTCCTTGTGGTGCACACACTTGCTGACCAACAGTGAGCCCCAAGCCGACATGCCCCGCTCTTTTTATAGCAGCCTGGAATGTGGGTATGCGTCGCAGACAGGCCTCCTTGACTTTCCACCTGTGAGGAGCCCTTGTCTGCTGATGGACAGCCAGACCTAGCAAATAGGAGCAGACCTCTGGTGCACTGGTGGTGCATGTCCTGGCTGGGAAGGGCAAGGGTCAGAGATTGAGTCAAAATAGCAACATGACTTTTAAACTGAGAGCTGCAGAATAAAAGTGTAAAGATCAGAGTTAGTTGCAGTGAGGTGCTCCACTCTCTGTTCTGAGATGAACAACTTCATCACTGACAGAAAGATTTAGCACATTATAATGTGGCTACAATATATGTTTAGGGAATAGATAACTATGGAGCACTACTGAAAATGTGATACATACAGAGCTATTCTGTTTCAGCATTGTTGGGGAAGAAAACTTGACTTGAGCAACAGGTATGTTGCCAAAACACAGCTGAATACCAAAGAGGTTAGAATGCAATAATCTTGCACATTCTCGCATGCACACATGCATATACTAGTACTAGTAATACTAGTTAGTATATATAGTTTAAATAAAGGTTTATACAAACGAAGATATCAATTAAAGCAGGTTATAGGAGAATAAAACAGTCAAATACAACAAGTACACATAAGAATGTAAGTACAAAAAATGTTTTAGTTTTACCATCCTAAGCTCCTCAGGCAGGACATTGTAAAGCAGAGGGGCCCAGATGATCTTTTGCCAAGACCTTGGGATAGCCTCGAGGTCCCTGCCCAAGGATGTTAGACGTCACACTGGCTCATAAGGGATAGACTTAGCTAAACCTGGAAAGTCATCAGATTAAATCTTAAAACTGATTCTAAAACAGGCACTGAAGTTAAAAAAGTGTTATGTCATTCCATCACCTCTAGGAGTTGCTCTGATACCACTTCATGATACACTCCATGGACCATACAGGCACACAGTGTCAGATGCTCTGTCTGAGGTAAATACTGGACAAGCCTGGTGATTTTTCTCATAAAAGGTGCTTAGTGGGAAAATTAAAGATATATAAATGTACATACATGACATCTTGTTAGCATGTGTAAGCCTGTGTAACAAGCAGACTGCAAACATAAAGTTGGAACTGCTGTTTTGTGACCGGAAATTGTCCTGCACCAATGTCACAAAACATATTCTTGTACTATACTTGGTGATGCTGAATCTTAGGATATCCTGTTGAGAAGCATTCTACCCTAAAGAGAATAGAGAAGGCCCACCTGAAGTTACTATGTCCACAGTCTAAGCCAAGTATACAGTATTCTGCAGTACCCCTGATGAAATTCAATGTGGGTATACGTACCCCGACTATCTATTTTAACTCTGGGAACACTACAGAGGTGAAAGTGCTGATTAAGCATGAAAGAGCCAAAGCTGAGCCTTAAAGGCAAAGTCAATGCCCCCCCACTCCCCCCAATCAAATTATCAACCATATGAAGAAAAAAAGAAAAATACAAATGCAATAAAATGTAATATTAATGGAACTCCAGGCATAATGCCAGCCCACATCATATGCTTAGAAAAGAGGTTAGGTTATTGCACTGTAGAGAGTAAGAACTCCCAAATGGGGTGACACTGGGTGGCGCTGCAGTAAGAACAAAGCTAGGTGTGCCTAGTAGTGTCTGGGCCATTCTTGTGCTATGGTAAATGGACTATGTGCCACACCTTGTCGTATCCAGTTCATGACGATGCTGAGACCATCATGGTTTTCTTATATAAAAAAGAATTACTGGTCAGTCTAAATATACTGTCTGACTAAAGCAGGTGATATTTCTTGCACCGCGGCATGCTTTTATAGAATTGCTTACAGGACGGTGGTGGGCGGTGGTGGTGCCACAAAAACATGAGCAGTAAAATTTACCGGGTAATTCACATTTCGGAATAAGAAAACACCCTACCTTGACGGTCTCACCCCTAAGTGTCCTGCTAACCCTGCCAGTGTGTTTTATGAGTAACCCGCTACATTTCTTTCTGTCGTATCGTTTGACTCTGCTAACATCACGTCCAGTCTTAGTTTGGGGCTTTTGAATTCCAAGCATTTAGATACAGAGTGCTGTTTTAATCATTGTCTACACACCGTATGTCCCAAAAAGTTGGCCGCAAGTCCCTCACACCTGTAGCCTTTCCCCATCCCGAACCCATTTTGATGCCACAATTATTACCTTCATCACCATTGTGAATCCTAGGCAAGAGATTGTGCATCCTGCCATGTTATCAATTTGGACGTAGCCTACTGCCAGGCTTTTAAATTGCGATGTTGTGAGCTATATGTATTATGTGTATGTGTGTTTCTATGTAAATCTTGGAAATAGGCTTTAATAATATTGTTGATGGTCTGACTTAAGAAATAGATAGCCAGAAGGTGGTGTGGCACTGAGCCAATACAACATGGAGATCTCTCTTCTCTTGTTTGGTTGATTTCATTTGAATCAGCATTTCTCATTCTTGCTGTGTTATTTGAGTACGGGGTATGATAAAGTGTCGTTCATCCTGTGAGCGGAGATTTTGCAAAGGCTCATAAGGAGTAAGTTAATCAGTGGTATATTGTGAGCAGACACATAGACAGACAGATGGACAGACAGACAGACAGACTGAGCTGACACATAGACAGACAGACAGATAGAGAGACAGACAGATAGACTGAGCAGACACATAGACAGACAGACAGACTGAGCAGACGCATAGACAGACAGACAGATAGACAGACAGACAGACAGACTGAGCTGACACATAGACAGACAGACAGACAGACAGACAGACAGACAGACTGAGCTGACACATAGACAGACAGACAGACAGATAGACAGACAGACAGACAGACTGAGCAGACACATAGACAGACAGACAGATAGACAGACAGACAGACAGACTGAGCAGACACATAGACAGACAGACAGATAGATAGACAGACAGACAGACTGAGCAGACACATAGACAGACGGACAGATAGACAGACAGACTGAGCAGACAAGACAGATAGACAGACAGACAGACAGACAGACAGACAGACAGACTGAGCAGACACATAGACAGACAGACAGACAGACAGACAGACTGAGCAGACAGACAGACAGACAGATAGACAGACAGACAGACTGAACAGACAGACAAACAGACAGACTGAGCAGACACAGACAGACTGAGCAGACAGACAGACAGACAGACAGACATTGAAAGAAAATAATGATCATATTGTGATTCAATCATTACTGTATGTAATGTAGAATCGGGTGGTGAACATCTGCAGCTGCAGCCATACTGTATGCCACGCTGCTTGAACCCACGCAGCTATAGAACAGTACATTATATGAGTAAAGTGATACGTGCAGCCTGCTGTCCACAGTCCACATGCTTTTGTGCTATATGACAGCCTCTGATGCCCGTGTACAATGTGCGTCAGTATGGAATGTTTCTTTAAGTTGTCAATATGTCTCTGCCCCAAGGTCATACTGTGTCTGACAAATGAAATGATTCTGATTCTGTTCTTATGATTATGTCTGATGTGGTATATGTGGAAAAAAATGTGTTTGTACACTTTGAGAAAGAAAGGAAACAGAGTTCATGATGATCACACATCAAAACATGAACAGTTCATAATGTTATGCCGTATAAAAAAATCTATATATTTATATAAAGTAAAAATGTTTTTATCAGTGCAGACAACAAGGATTTGTGTAGGAGCTGTCTTGGCTTTTTTTTTTTGCATTGTCATGTTGTCCTGTTCATTCCCTAACAAGAGAAACAGTCTTCTCCTCTTTCATCTGCAGCACAGACACCATGACAGGTCAATTATACACGCACTTGCTTTTCCTCTTTGACCGGAGTTTGTTTGCATCTTTGTGTAGCGTGTGTGTGCGTGTATTTCCTCAGCATATTAGGTTGTACCATGTTTGTATCGTGTGTTTTTTTCCTATAGTTTGCTGATGCAGCAAAGCCCCCCCAACACTTTGAGACAGTTCTGTGCCTAAACAGAAGGGAGGCAGGCAGAGGGAGGTGGGGGACATCAGTGAGAACTGGGACTCTGCTGCAGGCTGAGTCATCCTAACTGTTGTGCTCACCAAACCCCCTTTCACAATCTGGAGAATCAGGTTTTCCAAGAGGCAAGAGGCCCACATGGACTGGTGGACCTGGACTGAAGCAGGCATTGGATTCTCTTGTCAGAGCTAAAAAAAAAAAAAAAAGTCCATCAGTAGTTCCTTTTTGGGTCAGTGATGATGGACCCACCAGACTGGGCGATATTTACCTTTATTTTTGGTGCAACGGGTCGATGCAAGGTGTGCAGCACCCTGACCAAAGTGAGATCAACGGTCCAATAGGATCAACGCGATCAAACCCAAGAGCGCACAAGGGAGAGATGATTTTCCAAGAGTTAGAAATGTAGGCTAAAAATACAAATAATTGTAAGGTAGGACATGACAGTAAGGCCTTTGTGATTTATATAGGTATGCCATTTTACAACTACAGCTTGTTTAATAAAGAAGGACAAGGGAATTGTGATTACTCTTATCAAATTCAAGATAGAATCTTATTAAAAATGACTGAGCGCCACCACAAGATGACACTGTGATGGCATTCAGTTAGGTTGATTGATTGATTTTCAGAGTTTAGTGATAGTTCTAATTTTTTTTTCACCCTCAGCAAGGTAAGGTGAACAAACCTTACCTTGGACCTCCCCAACATGTAACTCCTTACCTTTTGTTTGTGAGGGCATTTATCATTGCAAAGCTTTTGAGGTCATGGGTGTAGTTTTCCTCTCCACCACAGGGGGAGGTGCTGTGTCACAGTTCAGCCCTGTAAGTGTTTTTTTTTTTGTCTACTGTGAAATCAGGACAGCTCTCCCTTCTCCTGCAGTGACAATGGCAGGGCCTGCATTCAACCTAGTTTTAATAGCAAAAATTCAAACCCTCTTCTTTTTGAGTCCTCTCCATGGCTCCATCTGAACGGAGGAAGTTTTCTTGTTTGTATGTATTCATGTCCTTTGTTGCACTGTAAAACACTCTGTTTTGTTAAAAGTGCTTCATTGAGAAATTTGATTTGAAGGTTAATGTCCATGCCAAATACAGGACAAGATAAATAGAAACATGCAGCATCCTACCTTCTAATTTTGCAACCTCTTCCTACCCGCCTTTACTCATCTCTCTCTCTCTCTCTCTCTCTGTACCTTTTCCCTCTCATACTCCTCCCTATTTTGCCTCCCTCTCTGATCCCTTACCATTGCAGTGTAAGCCTATCGATCCTGCATTGTCAGAGTTTGGGAAAAGTGCTTGCGTCAGAGCTCACCATCCTGCTATAAAAGCAGGAGCCACTGCCGCAGCAAGCAGTCCAGGCTTAAACCTGAGCCCTTCATACACCTTCACATACACACAGAAAGACAGAGGAGAGGGAGAGCAGCCTGTCCTCCCAACACACAGCCATGAGTAGCATCGGCTATGACCCTTACTACTCCACCTCATACCGACGCTGGTATGTAGAATCTGCCCCCCGTGTGGTGGTGACCAGGGGGAGGACCCACTCTGCCTACTCCTCCCATGCTTCCCCACTATCCTCCACCCGTCTGCAGTATTCCACTCCCGGCCGGATGCTGCTCTCCTCGTCCTCACCAGCCTCTTCCTCTTCCCTGGAGCTGGAGCTCAGCCAGGCGGCCCAGATCAGCTCTGAATTTCGCACTGTGCGCTCCCAGGAGCGAGTCCAGCTGCAGGATCTCAACGACCGCTTCGCTGGCTTCATCGAACGTGTGCGGGAGCTGGAGCAGCAGAACCATGCCCTGGAAGCAGAACTCCTACTGCTGAGGCAGAGGCACTCTGAGCCATCCCGCCTGCGAGCATTGTATGAGAAAGAGGCCCGGGCCCTAAGGGCAGCTGTGGATGAGGCCAGGGCAGAGCAGCAGGGGGCCCTGGACCAGAGAGATCGTCTGGAACAAACCCTGAGCGCACTGCAGGCCCGCTATGAGGAAGAAGTGCTGGCTCGTGAGGATGCTGAGGGCAGATTGATGGATGCACGGCGTGGGGCTGACCAGGCTGCCTTAGCCAGGGCTGAGCTTGAGAAGAGGGTGGAAACCCTGCTGGAGGAGCTGGCCTTTCTCAAGAGGATCCATGAAGGTGAGGTGGTCGAGCTCCAGTCACAGGCCCAGCTGGGGGCCCAGGTGGCGGTGGAGTCGGAGGCCATCACACCGGATCTGTCTGGGGCTTTGAGGGATATACGGGCCCAGTATGAGAGACTGGCAGCCAGGAACATGCAGTCCGCTGAGGAGTGGTTCAGAGGGAAAGTGGGCTCCCTGACGGAGACTGTGGCCCAGCACACTGATGCCGTGAGGAGCTCCAAGGATGAAGTGGGAGAATACCGCCGCCAGCTCCAGGTCCGTCTGTTAGAGATCGACGCATGCAGAGGCCTCAATCAGTCCCTGGAAAAACAACTGCATGAGACAGAGGAGAAGCAGAGTGCTGAGATCGCCACCATGCAGGTCAGAAGTGGTATTGCAGGTGTACTACATTATTACAGTACTAATTACACTTTTCCATCTTTTGGTGTTTAGAATCAGAACTTATATTTTAGAATTGGAACTGTCAAAACTGTATCAATCAATCCAGTTACATGATATGTTGCATGTTACATGTTACATATCTCTACACCAATGTCCCTTGATTTATTGAAGTAAATTACCTATATCTATTCATAAACAACACTTCATTCCTACTATTTAGGACACCATTGGGGAGCTGGAGAATGAGTTGAGAGGCACCAAACAGGAAATGGCCCGCTACCTGAAGGAGTACCAGGACCTTCTCAATGTCAAGATGGCTTTAGACATTGAGATCGCTGCATACAGGTGAGAGGATTGAGATGGGTTAAGACAACTAAAATATGTTAGCTTTTGTTGAGACATTGGCATTGTTTCTCACTGCTGTGTAAAATAAATACTCACAGTACTTATTAGTGTTAGTACAAGCACGATAAAATGGAGCTTAAAGCCCCAATCCAATTCGTAATTTCAGTGTTTTCCCTTTTTGAATGTATATGACATGAGTTTAAATGTGAGTTTTAGATGTATTGTAAAGTTTTTTTAAAGGTCTGTTTAAGTTGGTAATATTTGTAAACATTTAAGTAAAACAGACCTTTATATTAGTTACAATGCATTTTGAAATTTGCACCAAGCTCAAGTAATTTTCATGGAGAACTCTTTTATGTGAATATACAATCATTGGTATTGGTAAGTATCCGTTATCAAAAAAAACATATTTCCCTCAAAACCAATATGTTACCAACAGATTACTATTTTACCTTACAGTTTCTATTGTATGGAAAACCTGATTTAAGGTGAGCTCCCATCTACTGAAGTACTGAAGCATACATCTTTCCTATGTCTTCTTACTAACCTAACTTACAGGAAGCTATTGGAAGGGGAGGAGTCTCGCTTCAGTGTAGGAGTGGCTGGGGGAGTGTCTTCTCTATACAGCCACACCTTATCAGCACCCTCCTTCGTCCGGCCCGTCTTCTCCAGCATGAGCTCTGGCAGCTCTTATCTGATGACATCACGCCTCCTAAGCTCCACCTTCATCCCTACTGAAGAGGTCATCTCTGCCAGCCGGGCCAAGCAAGCAGAGGCCAGCCCACCTGGGGAAGAGGAGGAGGTAAACGAGGAAGAGGAGGAGAAGGAGGGAGGAGAAGAGGAAGAGGAGAAAAAGGAGGAAGAGGAGAAGGAGGATGAAGAGGGAGAAGAGAAGGAGGAGGGAGATGAGGAGGAGAAGCAAGATGGAGAGGAGGCTAAGGAAGGAGAAGAAGGTTAGCACATCTTTTTTCTGACCATATTCTTTATTTGTCCATGGAAGCTCCAGTAATTCAGACCATGATGACATTTCAAGCTAATAAAATTCACAATTTCCTCTTTTGATACAGGTGCCGCTGAGGATGAGGCTAAGGAAGAGGCTACAGAAACAGCTGAAGATGAGGGGGAGAAAGAAGAGAACAAAGGAGAAGAAGAGGTGACTGAGGGCAAGGAAGAGGCAGAAGAGGGAGGACAGACAGAAGGATCTGACGACAAAGTTGAGGGTGCAAAAGAAGAAAAGAAGGAGGAGGAAGAAGGAGGAAAGAGCGAAGAGAAAAAAGAAGATGCCGTTGATGCAAAGAAAGAAGACAAAGCCGATGACAAAAAGGATGACAAAGCTGATGAGAAGAAAGATGACAAAGCGGGAAAGAAAAAAGAGGAAGCTGATACCAAAGAAGAGAAAGATGAAGGAAAGGCAGCCAAGCCTGAGGTGAAGAGCGAAACATCTGCAGAAGAAAAGAAGAAAGATGAATCTGAGAAAACGGTGGGTAAGAAGTAAGCCGTAGCCACTGCGACTTTTAGTCAAGACTGTCCAAATACAAACCTCAGCTTGACAAACAGTAGAAGCATCTACGCTATCCTCTCAAGTCTGCTTGTTAACACGGTGCTCAATAAAATCAATTCCTGCAACAAATCGAGGTTAATTGCTTGCCAATATTCAAAATAGTCCATAAAAGTTTGGTTACACACGTTCTGAAGTGTGTGTGTGTGTGTGTGCAGTCGGCTGTATGCACAACTATGAATGTATGGGTTTGGGGTGGAAAAATAAAAACTGTTCAACGCCAAATGAGTGTGTCATTGAATTTGAGTAGGGTGAAGTAATTCATTGTACCCCTTATTTATCCTGGCAAATTGTCATTATGTACAGCATTAGCTTGGGTGAGTACTTGAGGTTCATACACATACACACACTAAAACCTGGGAGCTGTCTAGCACTACCGCTACCACTTCTACTTGTAGTTATTGAGCAGCTCCACTGGAAAGCTGTTGAAGCATGACGACCTTGTTCAAGGGCACCTCAGTTTTGAGAGTGGTGACTGTCTCTCTCACCTCACACAGATTTCCCAGTTGGTCTGGGGATCTGAACCAGTGCCCAGTTTTCAGTCACAGCCTTGCTTCTCTCATTTTTAACCTACTACTATCCCAGTAATCACTGTACATAATATGTCTTTGCGGTAGGCCTTGGTTTTCATGACAATTTCATGACGATTTACTTGATAAGTTTTATTTGATGACGTTGGTTAGCTTACACTGGAGAGCGACATTAAGGATGAAGGAGAGGGAGAAGGGAAGACATCTTTGCCCAGTGAGCCACCAAGATACTCTTAATTTCTATCAGAAAAGTGGTACTGGGAATTGGACCAGCACCTTTTGACTGATTATTTGCAATCTTTGTTTTAAAGGTACAACATCTATACTCCATCTGTTTAACGTAGAATCCAGGGTACCACACACACATACACAGAGGCATATCATCCTCTCACAGTGACACCACACCTGACAGCTCCCCTACTGCGGTTCTCTTTTGAGAGGGCACTAACCTTGGACAGTCTGCAGCAGCAAGCTCCCTCCATCAGGTATGCAGCTCACAGCCCTGCTGTGTTCAGAAAGTAGATCCTAAAGAACTTTAGACACTGATTGCAGTGTTATTATCTCGTACCCAGCCTCTGAGCGATAACATCTGCTATCAGTCTCCGGGCTTATGTTGCTTTTGAGACACTGAAAAACAATGGTACATGTTTTACGGCTCTTGGCAAATGAGTTGGCTTCTTCAGCAGCACATGATGTGAATGCAGAGCTGAAAGAGATCGCTGGCAGGTATGTGACATTCAGCAAAGTCTGAGTGCAAAACATTAAAGGGTAAGCCAAGAGATGGATCTTTCAATATGCTCAAACAGATCGTATCACAGTAGTTTAAGAACAGGGATGTCTGGGACTTGATATAAAGTGCTGAAGTCTTCTTTACGGCCCCTTGTCTACTTGAAAAGTGTCACTAAAACAATGGCATAAACTCCTAAAAAAATGATTAATGGCGAGAAATTGAAGCAAATTCTCTACTGTTAAAATATTACTTATGTTAGTGGTTGACATTTTTGCAGACAGGATCCTTTATATTTTAGAGCTATTGTATGATGAACTTCAATATCAATCTTCACTCTCTGTAGGAAAGGTACTACGAGTATGCAATGTTTTACTAAGGGGAAAGGCAGGAAGGTCACATGGGGACAGGAACTGAGACATTTTGTAGGAATGTTATAGTTATATTTATTAAATGTATTGCTAAATATTTATTAAAGGGCACCGCCACAATATTTTTGGGCCAATCTTATTCATTTGTAGTTTTGTGTTTTTTATGTACATTAGTCATCATTATTGTCTCCATAATTGTGTGGCGTTTGGGTCAAAATGACCCGTTTTAAACTTTTACTGGAAGAAAAATGATAATACATATTTTTTTCAACCTGACACTCTATGGCCTTGGCTTATTTTCTGTGCAGAACATGTAAAAGAACACATTTTGAGTACATATGCTACACCCCCCCTACACATTTACATCCCTGATACGATGTTCGGGTGAATTCGACCCGATGTAAGGTTGAACATTTTAGGTAAAAAGCCATATGTCCCAAGCCTCATCACCAGCCCCCCCACACACAGATAGAGACCCACACATGCACTGAGAGCCTGTCTGCTCCCGCTTTCCTGCACTTTTTACCTTTTCTCGTACTTCACGAATGACACTTTCATTGCTAAATGTGATCTAGCAGAGGTACATGACAAGCATTAACCATTAACTGTATGTTATATATAATAATTGTAATTGAGTTAAGGACAATATATGTTAAGTATTTCTACATAATTTTCATTTCTGTATTGCTTTAAAATCCCAATAATGTAGTGGGTCAATTTGACCCAGCGAACAGTACCAACGTGTCCAAAAAGTGAACAGCACACAAGGGTTAAGGCAAATCTGGTATGATGTTTGTTTATTACATCATATGGATGTGAATATGAACCATAATGATTCTAACTAGGATAATTCATTTTAACAAGCACATACATGTATTGCAAGGCTCTTTACTGCCAAATTTTAATAGATTTAACTATAGCCAACCTAAAACTGTTTACATTGAACATTTGTGTATCACTAATATATCTCTAAGTATATCTTCATTTCTTCTGTCTAATGATGTCAGAATAATATGATAAAATGACACAAGACAATAGCTTTGTAACTTCGGTATGACATTTATTGAGCAAATGCTGCTGGGAAATCGTTCATGAAGACATGAGATTGCAAACAGTAGCACCTCATTCATGTTCTGTATTTAAATTCATACAAGAATGTATGTGTCTGCGCATTTACAGTTTTTTTTCAATTGCACTCGTTTGGTAAACATAATAGACACTGAAAAAAAGCATGTTTAAGGCTAGGAGTTTCTTCAGGTTCAATAAGCTGTAGTTGCTTCAGGTACTGAATGTATATGGTCATGAGTTTATCGCATCATTGCCTTCCTCTTTTCTTTACTGTGTTGTGTATTTGTTTTTAGCTTCTTTTTGGCTCAGTTGGTATCTTCACATATCAAGTAAGGCTACTTCAACAGAGCATGTGTCTGTGTAGAGGACCCTCCCACCTGCCCTCCCCTTTTTTTCCTGTAACTCAAAAAACCTCATGTAACTTCAGTACTATTTCTCTCACTCTCCCACCCATCCACATTACATATATTCCTATTACACATTTACTCTGTGCACACAGTGTATCCCTTCCATACATACAGACAGATAAGAGAGGAAGGGACTCCCCT
>OOFE01050036.1:50097-69247 GCA_900323365.1 Monocentris japonica
GAAAGAAAAGAGAATAGAATGTCTCACTCGCTTGCTCCTGACCGCATTTGCAGCGAAGCCCATTTAAAGCTTTCACTCAACATGCATTTTTGACATATTTAGCATTTTAGTTTGCATTGTTTGGCTTCTCTCTATGCTTTGTTTCGTATGTTTGAGAGTGGTTATCTTTATTACATCGCTCTAGCTGTATGATTTCTTTGTTATGTTAGTTCCTAGTTGATTGCTTGTCGTTGTGTCCTCCTCTCCGGCCCCCCCTCCTCCGCAGGGTCAGTTGATTGGAGCCTGCTCACTCGGTCTCTGTCACCTGCTTGATGGACTGGGTAGAGTGCTTCTCTGTCTTCTTGGTGGAGACCAGCTTCTCTTGCAGCACTTCATCCACCTCCTTTACTGTTTCGGTCACAGTGATAGATTTAGTGACATGCTTGGCCCCGTCTTCTCCAGTGGTGATGGTCTCCACTGTCTTGGTGATCACCACCTTCTGGCCAGCATCATCCTTGACAGGGCTCTCATCTACACCATTAGCGATGACGTCGGCATCTTTTGCCTCCTCATCCTTCTTTTCTTTGTCTTCTGGAGCACTCTTCTCTATATCTCCATTCATGGCAGCATCTCTCTTCTCCACCTTTTTGTCTTCTGCTGAATCATCCTTTTTCTCTGATTTCTCTTCAGAAGCCTTCAGAGTTTCTGTCTTTGGAGCCTCAGGTTTGGCGGTCTCGGTCTTAGGGGACTCAGCTTTTGGGGATCCTAGTTTTGGGGGATCTGACTTTGGAGATTCAGCTTTTGGGGATCCTAGTTTTGGGGAATCTGACTTTGGAGACTCAGCTTTTGGGGAGCTAGGTTTTGGGGATTCAGACTTAGGTGAGCCAGCCTTGGGTGACTCAGACTTAGGAGATGTAGGCTTGGGAGATTCAGATTTAGGAGACTCGGGTTTAGGGGATTCAGACTTGGGGGATCCAGGCTTGGGGGATTCAGATTTTGGGGACTCAGGTTTTGAGGCCTCTGTTTTAGCAGCCTCTTCCTTCTTGACCTCAGGCTTTGCAGCTTCACCCTTGGGGGCTTCTGTTTTGGGAGCTTCTGTCTTGGCTACAGCTGCCTTATCTTTGTCTGATTTGTCCTCTGCTTTCTCATCTTTTTCCTTCTCATCTTTTTCACTCTCTACCTTTTTGCCTTTCTCTGCCTCGTCTTTTCCATCATCCTCTTTGTCATCTCCACTTTTTGATCCCTTGTCACTGCCTGGCTCTTCATCTTGATCGCCACCCTCCTCTTCATCACCCTCTCCCTCTGCTGCTTCCTCTTCTCCTCCACTGCCCTCTTTATCTCCTGCCTTCTCTTTGTCAGGAGAGGCCATAGACTCTGGAGCTTTGGAGCATAGTACTGTTTCCTCAACTTCCTCCTTTCCTCCTTCTTCTTCTCCTTCACCCTCATCACCTCCCTCTGCATCATCTCCCTTTTCTCCCTCATCTTCTGCTTGTCCGTCACCTTCTTCTTCTTTTTCTCCTTCATCACCACCTTCTCCCTCACCCTCTTCATCCTCATCACCCTCTTTTTCATCCTCCTCCTCTTCCTCCTCAGCAGGTGCACTAGAGCTAACTTTGGCTTCAGTGGCAGATATAACTTCTTTCTCCTCCTCCCCCTCACCCTCTTCTTCATCTCCCTCTCCACCCTCTTCTGCCTCCTCCTCCTCTCCCTCCTCCTCCTCCTCCTCTCCCTCATCCCCTCCCTCTCCTAGTTTGGCAGACAGCTCTTGTGCTATCTCTGCCAGGGCCTCATCCATGTCGGTCTTCTCGTCCTCTACCCTTGTCTCCTCAATAATCTCCTCCACAAACTTGTGCTGCACCTTCAGCTTGGGAGGGTCAGATTTAGACTTAGAGACTTTGGTGGAGGTAACCGCCTGGCGATAAGGGTAAGTGCTGAAGTGTGTCTCCTCTCCCTCTAGCAGTTTCCTGATGGGACAACAAATGTACAAATTACACGTTCAATACATTTTGTAGAACATGTAGACGTTTTGTGACAAGATTGCTGACTGTAAACTTTTTCTCTAAACTGCTTTTGAAATGTCAAGTATAAATGTGGTCGGATTCATATAATTTAATTTCACGAACAACATCTAAACAATTGAATAAGCATCTATTTTGGAAAGGAAGCTGCATAGTTCACAGTCACGGTGTACCTGTATGCAGCAATCTCAATGTCCAAGGCCATCTTGACATTGAGCAGGTCCTGGTACTCGCGCAGGTGACGTGCCATCTCCCACTTGGTGCTCTTGAGCTCATTATCCAGCTGATGAATGGTCTCCTGAGGGAACACCAAGCACAGACATGACAGTGAACAGGGGCATACTGCAAGATGAGAACGAGGGTTGATTAACTAGAAGGGCCACATGCAGGACAGAGATACATTTTCTTTTTCTGAGGTGTTTTCAAAGTCACTGTACAGCTCTCTGTGAAATAATGATGTCTACCGCTTGATAAGTTACAGGTAGTCTCATAGCAGCAATTTCGCAGCGACTCTCAAAACATTTTATTTTCATTTGAACTCAGTGCATGAGTGAAAAGCAATCCATGTTCTTTATCCATATCCTTATTTTCTTAAAGTAAATGTAAACTGAGTAAACGCCAAGGCATCAAGGTTGCTGCTCTAATATAGTCTGACGCAATACAGTTTTCTAGAGATGGTGGATGGTGACTGCTGCTGTTTCAAGGGCAGCCTCTCCACACCTCTTCAACAGACACCCCCTAAATCTCAGTGGTGTGATGCAAGGGCACAGCCAATGAAGTCATCGACCTGTGCCTCTGACTCAGCAAGAAAGAGAGAGAGAGGGGGGTGGGGGTGAGAGAGAACATTCTGCTGCAGTGTGTCTCCCTTTAACCCTTTCCTGACTTTTCGTTGTACATCTAACCACTCTGGCCAAAAGATGTCAGCACCGAGTCATATTTCTACGGGCAATCATGCGCACCTATGTATATTACGCAGCAAAAAAATGTTTTTAACTCACGCCTACATCAAAGGTATCAATATGCATTTCAAAGTGCGGAAAAACTGTATTCTGTTTAACGCCATCGTGCAGTTTTGCTACTTACTTTAGTCCATCAAATGAGACCTTTGTCACTAAGATCAAAATATATATTTTTAAAAAAGTTAGATTCATGAATTGACTCATTTGTCCTATAGCTGTTTTACAAATCTCAAAGCTGTTGTCCTACCTGCAGACTGGCCAGGTCGCCGTTGTGGCGGTCCTCGATGTCATTTAACTGCCTCTCCAGCGAGTCCCTTGTCCCGCGAACAGACTCCAACTCCACCGTCTTGGACTGCAGCTGGCGACGGTAATCGGTTATCTCATCACGGGCGGACTTGATGGCGTCCTTATTCTGCTCGGCAGCCTCTGTCAGCTTGGCGTAGCGGCACATGAACCAGTTCTCCACCTGCTGCAGGTTCTGGTTTGAGTGACCCTCTAGCTCTGAGCGGATCTCCCGCAGAGCCTCGGTGATGTCCGCTTTCTGGAAGTCTTTCCTCTCCATGGTCACCTGAGACGCCTGAACTTGGGCGATGAGGTCGCTCACCTCTTCCTCATGGTTGCTGCGGATGAAAGCGATCTCATCCTGTAGTGAATCAACTTTCTTCTCCAACTCAGACTTCACCAACTCAGAGTCGCCCATGTCCTTCTTCAGGACACGGATTATGGCCTCCGTCTCCTCTCGGATGCGGGCTTCCTCGTCAAAGCGGTCTCTAAGCCGCTGGATGTCCTCTTCGATATGGTCGGTATCGAGCTGAATTTGCGCCTTGTCATGGTGGATCTGCTCCAGCATCGAGCGGAGCTCCTGCAGCTCCTGGTCATAGAGGTCGCCCAGTTGGGACCGCGACACCTGCTTCTGCCGCAGTGCCTGGATCTCCGCCTCGATCTGCTTGTTCTGCTGCTCCAGGTAGTGCACTTTGTCAATGTAACCGGCGAAGCGGTCGTTCAGCCCTTGGAGTTGCTCTTTCTCGTTGGAGCGCTTGTAGTCTCCGTTCAGGATGGAGGTTTGATTATAATCAACGCTGTCGGTGGAGCTGAGCACCGTTGAGCTGTAGGCTCGGGAAACGGGCACATTCACGCTCCTCTTGTAAGATGTGGTCATGGTGGAGCCGGGGCTTGCCCTGGACCAAGACTGAGAGCGGAAGCCGCTGGAGGGGGTGCCGCTGGAGCGGCTGTAGCCGTAGTTGGTCGTCCTACTATCCATGGCTCTCCTAAAAGGGCTCCCTATCGTATCCACCGGGTAACTCATCCGGTCAGACTACTGTAGGGAGGTGTACGTGCAAATGGATGGGGACAGTGCGGGAGGTGGAGGCGTGTGGCGAGTGTGTGTGAGTGTGTGTGATGTGTGTGTGCAGGTGTGGGGTGTATGGCTCTCACGGCGACTGAGACTCCACTGCCTGTCCTTTATATATCTGAGGCTCTATCGCTAACAAGGCAAGTAGCCTAGATGTAGCAGTTTTGCTGGCCCATTGATCGAAGGGAGGGGAGGGCGCATTCCCCTCAGGCGCACTGCCAATGGTCCGGGGTCCTGCTCAACCCACACCACGTGGGTTTGAGGAAGTACGTGGGTGGCTGGTTGAAGAAAGCAAAATGGTCAGACAGAAAAAAATACATCAAACAAAAGGTGTAATCTTCATTTCTGCGTGTTTTCAAAGTTTAGCCTAAGTCTCGCAGGAAGCCTGAGTGTGCCGTTAGGCTCATGTTTCAACACTTTAGACACTTTAGAATCTGTGAAAATCAAAATCGCTTTTTTAACCAAATACAAAAAAGGAATTTGTCTTGGTGTCATTAGGGCAGATACAAGAATAACGTACAGTTACACATTACATACTGACACACATGGTATGAAGACAGCCGCCCCCCACCACCCCACCCACACACACAGTAAAAAGGAAACACTGCATGACATACAACACACAGCAGACTATAAATCCACCATTATGAAGAAATCAATCAAAATTTGACTGACGTTAGGAATTATTTGTAACTAAAATTCATCTTCAACAGCAACTTCTTTCATTTCAGGACCACGGACAACGATGCACCACCATGCAACCTCCACAACGCTCCTGGCTTCTCCCTTGGACCACGGACAGCGACCGGTGAACAGCAAGTCAGCCGTTTCCTCGGACCGAAAGTATTGATGCTGAATGACAGCCGTTTCTTACCATGTTTTTTATTTTATTGAGCTACGAATGTGAGAACTTAAACGGACCATATGATGCCAGCTTCTTATATTGTTAAATATTGATGAACATCTGCTGATGCAGTCTTGATCTTTTATCTTGCCGTTTTCACTCGAACCCCTCAAATCAAGGGGATTAGGTCAAGTGGCCCACAGCTGGTGTGTGTGATGTAGTCCCCATATCTAAGCCAATTCAGTCTATCTTCTAATGACAACGATTGTAGGCCTTATATTTGAATTGATATTGAGTAGGCCAACAACATTTATTACCATTTCACAAATCCGTCGCTGTCATTGCAAATAAAGACACGCTCGGATACCGTAG
Source organism: Monocentris japonica (assembly GCA_900323365.1). Taxonomy (NCBI): domain Eukaryota; kingdom Metazoa; phylum Chordata; class Actinopteri; order Trachichthyiformes; family Monocentridae; genus Monocentris; species Monocentris japonica. The sequence continues at coordinate 55,621 of OOFE01050036.1, forward strand.
CTCAACTCTTTCCAATCTTATTTGATGTCTCAGGGCAGTAAATGCAGGCAGTATGTTGTATGTAGAATATATCTCACAAGCAGTTCACAGAAGAGTGGAGAAACTTCCAAAATGAGCTTTTTTTTTTAGACTTGGTGACAATAAATATCAGTTATTATTATCAACTAATCTACACATACATAAAAAAGCTGGCTAGGACATAATTTGAACTGTGTGTGCATGTGAGTAAGTGCGTTTGTTTGCTTGTGCATGTGGCTGGTGGGTGCACGTGACTTAACCCAATACTGTATGAATAGAAAACTGAATAAAATTGCCCTTTCCTCATTTTATACTGTATGATTTTTAATCCAAGTACTTATTGAATGCTGATAAAGCCAGCAGGGAGTATCCACATATTTTTTTAAAAATCAAATCAATCAGTCCAAATGCAGAATCTTTTATTGTGACTCTGTATATTGGTGGGGATTTTCACAGGTTTCCTCACTGGAGCAATACTCATCCTGGGGCCGAGTGATCCTGAGGAAGCACCTAGTTTAGTTGAGAAATGAGATATTCACCACTTGATAAAAAGTAACACCTCCTCTTACAAAATGATTGAGCTTTTACAGTGGAACCTATATTTTAGAGATATGGAATGGTAAATGTTTCTTGTTTTGGAATAGAACTGTTCACTTCCAGTCATTTATCTCTGAGCTTTCAAAGAGAGAAGGTGCCTTTGGAAGAAAGTCTCTGAATTGCATCTTAGTTTTCCTATCTCCTCCACTAGAATTAATGAATAAAGATGTTCTTGGGGCTAAGATGCTTTGGGAAATTCAGCAAAGATATCTAGTGGATTCAACAGCTCACTGCAGTGTATCATAATAAATGCATGTCAAGAAACTGAATAAAATTTAGTCCTTTGTGAGATTTTCTTCTTGACACCCAATATGTTACTCTAACAAAATTCTGAGACATTTTAACACTTAGGAGCTAATCTTTTCGAAGCAAAATGAATTAGTTTACCATCCTGAAAACAGAACTAATAAGAACTGTCAGTCATGTTCATGAAGAGAGTAATTATTGTATATGTTTAAATTTGCAGAGTGCAATACACTGGGACTGCAACCTGGTTCTTCTTTGCACCATGCATTTTCAATAAAGGGTGCAGATTATATATTACTGCGTGTAAAGTAGTAGCACAAATACGCACACACACACACACACACACACACAGACATACACTTTCTTTGGAGAGGAGTGTCTGTATGGGTATATTGTATCTGTAGTCTTTTCATTGTACCTGGTGCCATGCCATATGGGAGTTGTGAGTTGATGTGTCATCTATTCCTTTACTGAGATGCTTCCCCCGAAGTGGGCTGCCAGGCTGGTTGGCCAGGCCCCACCGACAAATCACCATCACTCTCGATGCTTTACTCTAATGTCAGGTCACACAGGCCAGTGTAAAACGATTAATTACAACTGCTGCAAGTAATGCACCAAAAATGGCTGCCTCAGTGTTTTTTGGGGTCCATTCTGTCTAATATGGGTTTTATGTAATTCTGTGAAAATCATCACCACCCTCTGCAGCTGTAGTCATACTTTATGTCCTGCCACCTAAATGCACATAGTGATTGACCAAGACAAATTCTTGCACATTCATTGCATTTGGTGAATAAAATGATTCTGAATGTTTCTGGTGAATATTTATGCCAGTTGAGAGGCTATTTCTGTACTCTGGAATGTCATTTCCTGCAAAGTGTAAATCAATAAGAATTTAATTGATTACCTCAGAATGGATTCTGAGGTGCCAGTCATCTTTGAAAGCCATTGTTATAACTCGAGCATGAGAGGAGAAAATAAGTTATTCCACTTTGCGAGACTGAATTAGACAATTGCCATTAATCTCCTGTCTGTATTTTGTTATCTCCCTCATTGTTTTTCCACTGCAACAGTTAGCCAGGCGGGGCTAATGCATCAAGCATGGCCACTTTTAGATTGCTCTAGGGACAGAAAGGCAGACAGAGAGAAAGAGAGAGAGAGAGAGAGAGAGAGACTGTCACAATGACTCTCTCCTCATTTGTGTGTGTGTACATATCTATGTGTTTCTGTGCACATGTACGTGCATGCGTCTGTCTGCTGTTTTAAGCACTAAAATGTATCCTAAATGATTACACTTCTGTCTTGCAGCCACAACCACAGTCTTATTGCTTGCTGATTGTACAATGTCCTTGGCCAGTGCTCCAATATTCTCTCTATATTCTATATATAACTTCCTGCTGTCTGCAGGATTTTAGACGTGTAAATCTTCCTGCAGGTACATAAGGCTATTCACTCAGAACCTCAAGGTGCTTTTGGATGCCCTACGCGGGTGGTGGTGTGATGTAAAGGGTGGAGTGGAATGCGGGGGTGAGGGTGGGGCAAATCAGGGGAGTTGTTCAGCTTCAGTTCTGGGCTCCTGCGCACTGCAGAAGGGTTGGAGTGCTTTCAAGTAGCACTGCAGCAGAAACAGGCTGTCTAGCAATGAGGGGAGGGGCAGCCAAGCCAAGCCCATCCCAGTCAGCCCCAGTCCCAGCTCCAGCCTCCAACCTGCAGAGCCCAGTCAACAAAATGAGTATATGTATAGAATGGGCATTCCCATTCTTTATCGGTGACACTGGGCAGTATATACTGACACACAGCACAAGAACAATATGATTTTTTATTCAGTTGATACATTAATGGATTGCACCTATGGCTGTCTTACAATGTTTGACAATGCTGTAATGGTTGGTATGGTGGAGGTGGAGGCTCAGAAAGCTTATTATCTCATCTTATCAGCTTATTGTATTTGACTGAATGCTCCAACACCAAAACACTCGGCCCTTAGACGGCCAACTGGCCCTTCATCAGCCAGTTGGTGACACTGACCCTTCCTCAGCCAGCTAGCTAGACGGCCAACTGGCCCTTCATCAGCCAGCTAGCTAGGACAGTCAACTTGCCATTAGTTTTTCTTCTACTTTTACTACTACAACTCTTTTCTCATTTTGGTGGGATTGTCCTGTCTCGAACCTGTCCATGAGGATCTTGACCCTAAGAACAGATGCCTCTTGGAGTCTATGCCAAATCTCTGTCTACGCCATATCTCATGTTATTGTCTTCAATAAATCCTTTTGTATTTGTAATCCTAGTCTCTTCTGATTGAACTGCCCACTGCCATAGGGAACATGTGGATGGAACAATGCTGGAGACCTAGGGGCTGCAGGGGAGCTGAGAGGTGAAATTTCGGCATCACTCTCCATCCCTGAATGATAATCTTCCTCTATTCTCAGGCTGCGCAGTATGTAGGTTGTGTTGTGTTGTCCAGCATAACTGACTTTATAGTCCTTGAGGTAGTGCAGGGGGCATGTCTGACCCCATAAGTGGACAACCTCTTTGAAGCGTTTTCTATCTTGATACTGGGACATCCTGTGACTGTGGTAAATATCTGGCTTGAAGGACCAAAATCGTGATAGTGGTATGATGACTGTATAGCTGGATTTCTTGATGTAATATTTGCCACATGATGAGGTAACTTGATAACTTTATTGTTTCATCCACACTGTAATCTATACATAGGTGGGTGTGGTCGATATAGGACAGAAATAAAACTTGTGTAAAAAGAATGATACTTTGCTGCGTTATGAGCTCTATAAGAAAAATATCCCATATATAACATATAGTATTAGTACACATAGCTTCAAATCCTCAAACCCAGTAACAAAGTTCTTTAGAACCAAGAAAAATAAAAGTGAACCATGACAAAGATCAATGAGGTATAAAACAGTACAATGGCATACGGATAAAACAAGCAACAGATAAATATCAGACAAGGCAACTAGGATAAAATGAATAAACGCCAAGGTTAAAAGATAGAAATATCAGCACAACTCAGCAGAGCTCCTTCACCGATATCCTCCAGCTCTGATGGCTCTCTCTGCACAGTCAGCTCTTCACAGGGTGGAAGCCCATGTGGACGATACAGAAATATAAGATAATAAGATATGATCCCAGCCTTAGTAGAGGTAATATTATGCTTACTTCAATGCGTACCCACCCACCCAGCCACCCACACACACTGTAAATTGATACATGACTATCCAGTCAAAGAAAGCAACAGGAAGAGCAGTGGAGGACCAGAGATGAGGCTATTAGATATATAGAAATATATATGTAGAAAATCAGTATTGCTGTGACTGATCCCCACCTGACTGGAGCTAGTGGGGTGTAGAATAGTACAAGATTTTAAGGAATGGAGCAAGAAAAAATGTCCAAGCAAGCCCACTTCTGTTGAACATTTACTTGTTTAATTACTTGCACATACACAAGTGATAAAATCCAAAAAGATAACGACATACTCCCTCACCTCAAGATAGCAAACAAACACATACCTGATTTGGATAACAGAGACTAAACAACAAATAACACAAATGTAACATATAATACAAAGTCAATTGAATGTAACTGTAGCCTTACCAAAAATAGCATGAACTAGTACGGGCAGTAATTGGATCCAGCAGTACTCTCGTAATTTCTGTTCAGTTCAGTAAAATGTGTTTTTTCTTGTAATCTCAGAGGGGATTTCAAACATTTCATTCCAAAATAAGATATCCACTTTTTAGAAAATAAATTAATATAAAGACTATGACTGTAACAAAATGCATAAGTACCTTAAGCACATGGTTGTCAAAATGCTAACATTTAAGCACTTGATGAAATGATAACACTTTGGAGACTGTGTCCTCCATCTAGAGCTACTGAATGATGAACCTCAGATAAATGTTGGTTTGCAACAGTAACAATCATAAGTGCAATAGCATTCAGGAAAATCTGTTTATATTATGAATGTTACCATGGAAACAGAACTAACACAGACAATAAAAACCACCAGTAAATGGTATAAGGTAGTTATTTGGTTAGCAGAAGCTAAAATACAAACTATATTAGGGCAACAAAATTCAAAGGACAGACAATATTACAAGTATCCCCACCTGCCAGTGGAGGTTAGTAAAGTGCATAGGTGCAATTCTATGGCGAGAGTGTATGCTAGCATACTCTTTCCTCCAAGTTAATCTTAAGACTTTGTGTCGAGTGTCAGGCAAGTACAACGGATGCCATGTTCATGAAGAGGAAGAGAGAATGTCATAAGCCAGTGAAGAATGACATTGAAATAGAGAGGGAAAGAGAGAGTGGGCACTAAATAAAAATTTACACTGACGATGTGCAGCCCAAGCTGCGCTACAGCCTCACAAGCTTACAACTTGTGTGCGTGTGTGAGGCCAGGAAGTGAATTCATACCCGGCCACCAACATGTCTTGAGACGTCTTGAGAGATATATCAAGATATATCAGTGAGGATACCTTAACACATATTAAGACATGTTAAATGTCCGAAAACATTTTAAAAAGTTCAAGATGTGTTTTTCTGTATACATCTTATGACACAATGTTTTATATTACTTTAGAATATTATGAGGCAAATGAAAGAACATAATCCATATTATTTTACTTTTTAAAAGCAAACCCAATATTTATTGGACATTTAACATTAAAGTAACATTCATTGTTGATCATGAAGCGCAGATTAATATGAACAGTGAGTGACAGCAGTGTCTGACCACAGGTATGGCACAGGATGGCCTTATAGCCTTGTGGATGTTTGGTGAAAATAGTTTTTCTGACATCCTCAGACTGGCCCTTTTCTAGGGAAGCAGAACAGACTGTTTTATCAGTTTATTGATAATTGGTTCATTTATATCATGTGGGCACCTGCAACCTGTCACAGGGTAAGAACAATCTATTCCCTCCAAAATGTATTTGAATTGTTGTAAAGGGTGCCAATTATCATGGCCATGGCCACTTTACCATAAAAGAGTTGTTTTAGTCTTATTGTTTGATCATGTCCTGTTGTAAATGGATAGATTAATATCTGAAGAACCCGCTACAGCGAATGACTACCTAAAAGCACTTGAAACTGTCACTTCAGTCATTGATACGCCTGTTGAGTTGGCAACTTCTGCTGCTGTGCCGTCTTGTGCTACACCTGTAGCTGCTCCTGTTGTCAGTGCTACTGATAAAGGATGCAGCAACAGAGAGCCTAAGAAAGTAAGTACAAGGGCTGAAAAGTGAAGTGACCTGCCTGCTCTCAGATTCTGTAATCATGCCTACAGTTGGTACACAACCTCCACAGCTACACCATAACAAGAGGGCAGATGGAGACTCCTGTGAATATACCAATGAGAGTAACCAGAAAAGGTTGAACCATGCTGAACCATCTTCTGCTATAGATTTCGGGAAGATGGTCACTTCTAGCATGAATGCCAGAGTCCTGAGAATCTAATTGATCTAAGGCATATCGTGTCCATGGATAGCATTGCTACTGATCCCTCTAAGGTAGAGGCTGTGAAGTCGGGGCCTGACCCTGAGAGCGATTCCGCTCTCCACTATTTCCTAGGCAAAGGAAAACAAAGGCACTAGGACAGGAAAACAGAGATGTTTTCCTGTGGGTGGGATGAAATGCGTGTTGATGAATGTGTGTGTGTATGTTGAAACAGAGGTGGAGGACAGCTATGGGCTGATGTAGGTGGCTAGACAGACTCAGTCGACACACGGCCATAACTAATAGGGTGCTCACAACACCAGCTGTCCCCTTTGCCCTCTCTGTCTCTGCCTCTTCCGTCATCTCACTTTCCTTTTTATTCTCCAGTCCCATCTCTCTCTCACTGTTGCTCATTCGCTGTCTTTCTGTGTATTTGTCATTCAGTTTGCCTTTCTTTCTTACTTTCTTTCTTTCTTTCTTTCTTTCTCTGTCCCTTCTCTCTTATCCTTCTTACCACCACCACCCTGTTTCTCAACTCATACTCTCTTTCCTCTGGCTTCTTTTCTCCTTCTCTCTGTCTCCCTCCCACCTTCCCCCTGTCTCTCCCTCTGTCACGCTGTCTGGCTCCCACCATCCCAGTTCCCATTTCTGTTGTCTTCTCTTGTTCACAATGATAACATTATTGTTTTTCTGGCCTCTACAGCGCGAGCATCCATCTGCTACATCTGGCCATGTTTACTCGCAGTTAGGCAGCTCGGTTGTCACTGAGGTGACCTTCACAGCCTACAGTACATACGCCTGGTAACAACGTCCTGATGCACCACTAGACCTGACTGAGTGGGAGTTTATGAGAAAAAATGATATGATAGCACAAACTTAAAATAGATTATGCTACTTTTTAAGGTATAGTAAGTAAAGTTAGTCCTTGGTTGACAAAATCATAAAATTCTATATTCTCTATATTTTGAATGCTAAACTTCAAGGAATGAATATTTTGGAAATAAATATTTTAGTTTTTGGTATAGAACACATTTTTTCCAGCATGATTTATTGGTATGACAGTTAAAAGATATCCATAAGTATTCGTTTGCATCAGTGTGTACATGCGTTTGTGCATGTGCATGCACCTCAGTGCCTGGATGGTGGAGGATCTGGATTATTGCTTGTTCAGCTCCCATTCAGCTTCTTCTATAGATTGATTGACTTTTTGTCCCTAAAGACTTGGAGCTATGCTGATGTAGACATTGGTGAGGAAAATCTATAAGTGAGCTCTCTTGAGGTCAGAATACAATTTGTTGTAACACATTGAGCATTGCACATTGTAAACCTATAGACTGAGAAGTGGAGCAGTGGGCAGAGGGTGCGTAGAGAACCAAGCTCTTATTTATTTGCTAGCACTTCGCTCTTGTGACATGTTGATATTACATCTATTGTTTGGGTGCAGTTGCTTTTGCCCTTGCAATCCTTTCTATTGGTTCAAGCCATAAGGGTGAGCCATCCCTTTAGTTTTTGGTTGGTTTCAAAGTGCCTTTAAAGTAATGTCAAATGTAATTTCACTGTATCTGATCTCATGGTTAACAGAATGTGAGTAGCTAAAATATGAGTGTAGGATTAATGTTGGTTGATTATGGAGAGCATGAGAGCATTAGACATTGAGGCAGCCACACTGCTTTCATATGAATGAATGAATGAATTTTGTCTCATCCATTTCTTAGTCAGCAAGCGCAAACAATGTACAAACAACATACAGTCAACATACAAAAGTAGTAACGACAACACAGCACAGGCAAAATAGGTTGTTGGGTGGAGGGTTGTCATGACTGAAGGAGTCCTTTGTGAAACAGTTTTATAGTTGTGTAAAGGTTAGATCATTATGAAGCAATAGACTTCAAACTGCTGTGGTTGGAAAAGAAAGTCAAGGCTCTGTTGGTTCTTATGGATGGTGAGAGGTGTAAGGTTAAGGGGATCAGAGGGTGTGGAAAGCAGGGTGTGGCTGACTGTATGGGGTGATGTTGGGGGATGGTGGAGAGGCAGTGATGATGTCATGTCAAGCGGTAGGGCAATACAAGGGAAGAAGGGGGGAGGGGGGAAGGAGGCCATGGGGAAGAAGAAGGGAGGGGTTGCACTAGGATCTGCAGTTTATCTGCAATGCATCAGTAGCTCTCTCTCTCTCACACACACTTTCTCTCTGCATCTGTATATAACGTCAGGCAGATGCAGTGTGTTCAGTCATAGATGATCCTCTGTGGACAGCTAAGTGGCCACGCGAGTAAAACTGTTCCACATTCTCTTCAACCAGGTAAAAATAGGTGGCAAAAACCCAAGAAACAGTGACACTGAAAACAGAGAAAAGATAACTAATAATCTACTAGAAGGTTCTAGCTGTTTGAAAATAGACTATAGGCATTTTTTAGCTTAAAAAATACATATTATTTAAGTGCTTTGGATGAAAGCGTCCACCAAATGAGTTAAATGATAAGTTAAAGGTGGAGTTACCAGTTGCATTGTGTTGGTATACAAAATAAATAGCCTTGCTATGCAGAGTCAAAACAACTGTTGTATGGTGCTTCATTCCTCTGTGGCCCTTTACACATGGCGTTAACATGTGTTACAGCTGCAATATATATTTCTTCCATACACAGAGCTCAAGTCCAGTTTTTTTCAAGGGAACACATGCTCTTTTTCAGCAATGCCTCTCTTCGAATAAAATCAGCTAGTCACACACCTGCCTCGAACAATCATATTCTCTAAAACCTCTGTTGGCTTCATGTAATAAGTGAAAACTAGCAGAGAGCTAGTTACAAGCTTGCCACGTGGGAGCGTATGGATGAATAAAGCTATATTGTTTTTCATTAGCTGCACCAATGTTGTTATACACACTAGATTTATTTAATTTGTTGTTATTTTCATGTATGATAGCTTTATTTCAAGTAAAAGGAAACCTTAATTTGATGGAGTCTTTCAAAATAAGAATTATTATTATAGAGATGAAGTAGAGCTACAAAGAAAAAAATAGACTCGTGTACGTGCTCGGGTGGAGGGGTGGGGTGCATGATTGGAGCAGATTTGAGTAACAGCAGTAACAGTAACAGTGTTTCTTGACATTGTGTACACTCTCCTCCAAACAGAGTTGACCATTTATGGCATTTTTCATGAGCCTACATATCACCACCTCTCATCAATTTACCTGTCACATGCACCGGTCGCTGTCTGAAACCATCGTTCACCGTGAGATTTCCCCTTTGACATCCTCCAGCAAGTGCTGCATGCTGCCTGTACTGCCTAGTGTATGTGTGCACACTGCACTTCACTTATGCAGGGCTCTTGGGGCCCAAGTGGCCTAAACGGTGCATATGGTGATTCCCCTTAGCCCTGAGCATTGCAAAAAGTCTTACACACAAATGAACAAACAAGCAAATGAGCAAACGAGCAAATGAGCAAATGAACAAACAAACAAACAAACAAACGTACATACAGAGCCTAGCTCTTCCTACCATGTTCTCAGGAATTTTGGGGCACGGCTTTGATTGACATCTCCCTGCCCTGTAGTAGTAAGTTATTGTTAAGAGATTGCTGCGTCATCTATCTGCTTGCAAATCTCCGGCTAGCCAGTGTCAGGAAAAGAGAGAAATGCATACAGATAGATATATTTCAAAATGAGAATTTAACTGAATTCTCATACGTTTTAGAGCTCAATTCCACTTACATCTTTAGACTGTAGATCCATCTCATATCTATATAGTATCTATGATTGTTATGACCCTATAATAGCTGCTTTATGGCTCACCCGGCATAGAAGCTATGGTGCATCTGCTCCACTGGCGTGCCACTAATCAAGTCCTCTGAACTCTGATATGACTTTATATCCTGATGATAGAGACAGAGAGATGGCAGACTCCAATGCCCGTAAGGATACTTTTAAGTGACACTCCATCGTTGCCCTCCTGCCATACAGTATTAATCTTTAACTTTTGTTTATGCAGGACTTTGCTCTGCATGGATTCAGCACTGGCATTCACATGTGTACATATAAGCACATCTGAGAGGTGTCCAGTAACTGAGCAGCTTCACTTGAGCAGTTGAGGGTTAAGTGTCTTGGTCAATGGCACCTTGTCAATAGTTTTTGAGGGAAGTAAGAGCTTCACTCATCATATCGTAGCCCAGATTTTCCCAGGCGGTCTAAAAATTTGAACCACTGATGACCTTGTCACAAATCCCTGTTAACGCCCCTGTTTGATGTATTACAGATTGTCCCCTTGTTGAGAGATAGCTGACCTATAGGGTCTCCATAGTGAAGCCCACACAAGTGTGTGGCTATGTGTGGTGTGCACATACACACAGTCAGATAGGTTATTCATTATTCCCCGAGCAGTCTTTGGACAGTCTTGAACCACTTCAGTGTCTGCACAACCCTATGTACTTCAGACTTGCCACATAACTGTAGGCCCCCCAAATGTTTTCCTGTGATCTCCTGTTGTCCCTGCATGTCAGCATGTATTGTGTTGCAATGTAAGTTGTCAATATGTCCCTGCACCAATGTCACCAAGTCAAATTCATTTGCGTGTGTTGTACTTGGCAAATATAGTGACTGGGTACCCGACGGGGGAGATTCTGCATTCTGCTGTTGCTGCAGGACGCCTTTGTGGATGCTGCTCTTCAGGGTCACTCAGAGCACAGGGGAAGATCAAGTGATGTGTTGAATAAGCAAACAAACACACTCTCATGCACATGCACATGCACACGCACACGCACACTCACTCACTCACTCACTCACTCACTCACTCACTCTTTCCCTTGCTTTCTATCGTTTACTGTCTGTATCTCTCTCTCACATATACTGACAAGGTCTGGTCTGATGGTGTGCCCATTTTTTCTCATCTGGAGGAGGAAGTGAATGACCAGCTGAAGCCTAACTGATTAACCCCATAGTGTGAGACCAGAGTAAAACCCCACATTTACGTCTATTTCCTCCCCTGTTCTTGTTGTATTCAGTCGGGTGTTTTAACCGAGGTATTGCTACACATGATACAGTGATATATACAGTGATATAGTTTTACATGATGTAGTTTTAAAGGGTGGGACATCGAAGGGTTGCAGAAATTCAGAGCACAAAACAATGTATTTCAGCCACAAGGGGGCTACATCAGGCTATGCCACTCCTTTCTCTCTAAAATTCATCAATCCTCTTCTGTCTGTCTGTCTGTTGTTCTGTCTGTATGTCATCCATCCATCCATCCAATATAGTACATATAGGGCATAGAGTGCAACTAAACCTAACACCTAACTACCATGACACATTGACAGTTTAAAGAATGTCATTCACTTCAATGTCATTCACTTCAAGCACCCAACCATCTCTTTATCAGTTAAAATGAAAAAAATGTCAAGCTAATTCTGATTCTTACCCCATACCTGTACTGTAGTATCCAATCCAGGTGACTATATAGGTTTCCACCCTAGGCTAACTGCAATAGTCACATCAGAGTCTGTGTACTGGAAAATGTGCATTGACAGTACACTTTGTCAGTGATGACATGAACTTCAACATGCCTAGAGAGGTTTCTATGAAGTGGGCTACAACTTCAACTACAATCACCAAAAATCCTTGTATGCAGCAATATGAGCATAGTTGGAAATTGTTAGACCCTGGCTCTTATAAGCATTAGCACCATGCAGTCTAACATCTAATATCTTATCTCATGTCAAATAACAAAAACACTGACAGCATGAAATGCAGAAGTCAGGTGGTAAGTATCTATCTATCTGCTTTCATTTCTCCTCTTCTCTTACCCATCTCTTTCCTACCCATCTCTTGCTCTCTCATTTCTGCCAGTTTCCTGGACCATCTACAGCGCTCTGACATCATGTTTTTAATCTGCAGAGTCACTCATCACCCTCCTCCTTCCTCTGCTATCGCCACCTACACACTAGCAGTTTCACGGTCTCTCTCTTTATTTTGCTATTCCATCACTTTTATGGACGTGGCTCATCAATAATGTTCTCATCGGTTATGCATCAAGAAATTACCTTGATGCATAGTTTCTGTTGTTTGTATTAGAAAATATCTCAAACAAGCGCTAGGGATGCTATCTGTCTCTATGTAGCTATATCTTACAACATAATGGGCCAGATTCATAAAACTCAGCGGTAACAGCAAATCTGCGGCACGGTAATTTTAGCTCATTCATAAAGTTACCGTGGCGATGATTGACGCACCGGAATGCCATTACCGTTGCATTATTGTCAGCCGTGTCCCAGATGAAAGCCAACGAAAATCGACATGTCAATGAGGCATTACATATTTAAGAGTCGCTAACTGAAGGCCTGGAAAGCAAAACGGACATGTCATCACGCTAAAGAAAACCAAAATTCTCTGTAACAGAGCTATGTAAGAGAAGAAGTACTAGCAAATAAATTGTTCGGTCACAACATAATCCAATGCAGTCACATATTGAAGCATTATGTCAGCAACAATGGGAAACGTCACAATGCTCAACAATACTTGTCACATGCTCTTACCCTTTTTTGTAATTACTTTACCACATATTTGTACACTTTGCACTGTTGTACACAGTATTTCTGAGTATTTCAAATACTTCCCAAGACCACTGTAAGGTAAAAGGCTAACCCAAAGGCTAACCCACAGTATATTGTGGGTTGATATCATCATGAGCGAGAATGTAATGCACCACAAAAACTATTCAGGGCGCCTCTGACCAAACTAGGATGACTCACTTGAATCCACCTGAATGAATCACTGGCATCAGTCCATGTACCTGTGTGGGTGCATGCATGTGTATATGTGCATGTGTGAGTGTGTGCATGCACATTTTAATTGCCTAACCTTAATCCTACCCTTTACCCTAACCTTAACTGACATTGTTTTACTTGGCTAAACTTAACTGTTTCATATGGCAAACACCTGAGAATGACGTGTCCAATTTGTGCTATTATCACATAACCCTTTTGTGGTAGAGGAATGCAATCTTCACATTATTTGTGTCAACAACATGTAATCTGTGTTCGCCAATCTGTGTTAGTGCTCAATTCCTGAATTCTTTTGAGACTGTGTTGCTGTGTTGACTGTCTAAGCAGTGCTGTATGAGTCATGGTGCAGTAATAAAGGCAGAACATTAAAGTGTCTTTTTAGCGTTAAAATTAAACCCTGTGTCGGCTACTGTTTGAGTGGTGTGTTTGTGTGTATGTGTCTGTGTGTGTGCATGTATGTAGAGAAAGAGTGCCACGGAAAAGAGAGGGCATATGTGTGTGTGTGTGTGTGTGTGTGTGCCATAGATCTGTCTCAGTTCCTTTAAGC
>OOFE01050037.1:0-20346 GCA_900323365.1 Monocentris japonica
CTTGATGCTTCACCTTGACAACTTTGTTGATAACTAGTGTGTATGTGTCATGGTCTTTGGAACACTTGAACTCTTTGCCAGATTTCACCAATTGTCCATTGAAAAACCAGTTAACCTTTGTGACATACTTTATGGTGGCGCTAAATGTTGCCTTACTATCTTCTTCAATGGATACATCATCCAGGGAGAGAACTATGACAGGGTATTCTCTCTGTTCAGGTCTGGAAACTGTGCTCTCCTGTTTGTAAATCTCCTCCCTGTGCTCCTTCTGGATGCTAACATCCACAGACTGTTCAGGGGGGATGGAGTTGGGAGGGAGGGAGGTGGTGATATCAGCAGCTCCTACATCTCTTTCATGGCTTTTCACAGTCACTGACCTAACCTCCTGCCTTGACACCTGCACTGACTGCTCAAACTCCACATGGGCCTCAGTGAAGATTTTAATCACCTGGGAGGAGACTGACTGTTCAATCTGAGCTGCCTTGGATTCCTGCACCACAACCTGTTGCTCAGCTGTGATAGACTCAAGAGCCATTTTAGACTCAGTCTTAAGTGCAGCAGCCTGAGATTTAATGGGAGTGAAATCCACTGTGCTCTCTCCAACTCTCACAGTCTCTACCACAGATGATAGCATTTCTTTGGACTGCGCAGAGGTAACCTGCACTCTCTGAGGTCTGTCTAACTGCATCATGCCAGGCTGTTCTGAACTGAGAGCACAGGCTTCCTGGTAAACTATGGAATGGAAAGCTGCCTGGAGTTCAGTCCTGAGGTCAGCTGTCTGAGAGTATTCACCCTCAAAAGCCAATGTTATTTCCATGGGGGACCCTGTTGTTGTAATAAGGTATGTAAACATGGCCCGTTTGGGCTCTCTCTGTACCTTGACTTCCTGTACCTCCACCGCCTCTAACCTCCCTACAACATCAGCCAGTAACAATGGCTGGTCGTGGGCCACAGCAGTTTGAAGAGCATCTCTCAACTGACATTTGATATTCAGACTGGATGGTTTGGGGATCTGAACCACAAACGTCATCTCTTTAGGAAGAGTTGGACTGTCTTTAGATTCAGATGCCATAAGAGCCAGTTTGGGCTGTGTGGTGATAATGACTTTAGTGGACTCTGACTTGGTGATCTCCTGAGAGAGCTCACCTGTCAGTACTCGCTTTTCATCCATCATTATTGACTGTCTGACTGACTGGCCCTCCTGGATCTGAACAGCAAAGTCCTGCTCTGCTGCCTCTAGAAGCACACTGCTCTCTGTAGAGATCTCCTTCTCCTCAATCTGGACTGGCTCTGTGGGAACTTTGGGCTCTATGGCCGTCTGACAGGTGAATTTATCCACAGCTGTCAGTCTCTCAGTATGACCCTCCTCTAAGGCCTGGCTATCTGCAACACTGGTGACTTGCATCAAATTCCAACGCTCCTCCTTCTTCACTAAAGCACGTTGCTGCTTCATATTGCTGGTGAAAGGAGTCTCCTTTGGGAGCTGCATGGGCTGGGAGGAGAGCTGGAGAATGCTCTGAGGTCTGGGCTCTGTTCTAAGCTGCGACTGAACTCCAGTCAAAGACACATCGAGTTCTTTGTGATAATCTGCTGTGATCTCCCTTCTCTCCTCTGAAGTGGCTGCATGCCTCCTTGCCCTTTCCTGTTTCTGTGCTGCCACCTGTTGGTCAGGCTTCTCAATAACAAGAATACCCTCTTTTGGAAATGTCTCCACAGGCTGGGTTGACTGAAGATGTAGCAGAGTAGAGGCCTCTCTCTGGGGCTGGATGGTCATAGTACTGGCCTTAGCCTCAAACTCTGATGTATCCTCACATACCACTGTCCTCTGTTCATCCTGGCTGACAGTGTGCAACAGAGTGGGACTTTTCCTGGTGCCTGCCTGCTCTGGCGCTGGCTTCTCACAGGTGAACCTCTTCTCAGATGGCAGGAGGTCCTGGTCTGTGATAACCTGTAGGTGTAACAACTGTTCTCCTTCTACCTGTGACTGAATGGACACAGCGCTGCCCAGACTGGGCAGCTGCTGAGTGTGCTCAGCCTGGAACATCTGCTTCTCCTCAGCTGTTAGAGCTGCCTTCATATGTGTATCCTTACAGAGCAGGACTGTCTCCTCATCAGGCCTCTGCATGGAGAATTTATTCTCTTTGCATAAAGTCTGTTTTGACTCACTGACCGAGGCCAAGACAGGTCTGGGATGCTCTTTGCTCACTGAAGACTTCACTGCAGAATCTGCTGTGGTTAGTTCTGTGGTGTGGCCCTCGGCAAGCACCTGTTTCTCTGTTGACTGGGCTGAGTATAAAATCTTAATGCCTTCTTTGACCTTGTAACTCTTTTCCTCCTGTGGTTTGGGGATATCATGAGAATGTTCTTTTAGGATGGACAGCTGGGACTCAACTTGATGACCACTGACAAGATGTTTAGGTTCTGAGATGGGATGGACTGTAGCTGACTTTCTGTCGGTCAGAGGCTCTGTGCTCACTGCTGAAAGAGGAGTGATTTCCTCAGCTACAACTGACATCACCTTTGACCTCTTTTCTCTAGCAACCTGGAGCTCAATGACCTCAGGGCTCTGAATACGATTACAGTGCTGCTCTGTGAGGTCCTGACTCTCCTGCACAGAAGATGTAAAAGCTGCCATGTGAAGCTGTTTCATAGGAACAGCTGAAGCCTTAGTTGGATGGGTGGGAGCCACAGATACCCTCTCCTCTATGTCATGAGACTGCAGCACTGCAGCCTGGTGGGTGAGCTGCTCTCTATGAAGAGTGGCAGCTGAGATATCTAGTTCTCTAAGGGTGCCCACCTGCTCACTGGGGATAATCTGCCTGTCTTCAGTGCCAATGGTGTAAACCATCTGATCCGATCTAGTTCTGTCCTGTCCTGGGAGGCTGACCTGGTACAAGCGGGACTCTGTAGCCTGTTCAGTCACAGAAACTTTATAGCCTTTCTTTTGAATTACTGTGTGTTGTTCCTGTTGGCAAGATACAGAGACAGACTCCCTGAACACAACAAGCTCAGCACTACAAGAAGCCTCCCCATACTGGTTAGAAGCCTTACATGTATAGACACCACTGTCTTCCTGTTTGATGCTCTTAATGTTGATGAAGCCAGATCCTTCTGGGTTGGCCACTATGATACAGTTTCTACTAGGCTGAATCTGGAAAGCCCCTTTAAACCACTTCACATCAGGGACTGGATCGCCACTGGCTTTATATTTAAAGGAGACCTCTCCTCCCTCTAAGCATCTCACAGGTTGGATCTGAACTGTGAAAGTAGGAGGCTGACCGGTAACCTTAAACATTTTCTCAACCCATTTCTCTGCCTGGCTAATATCCTTCTTTTTCACTTCAAGGTATGTAGTGCAGGTTGTCTGCCCAAATCTGTTGGTGGCAGTACAAGAATACTCCCCTTCATACTCAGATGTGACCTGGGTAATTATCAAGGTATAGTCCTCCTTCTCCTCTATCAGCTTGTACACAGAGGAACTCTTTATCACTTGTCCATTATGGAACCACTGAACAGTGGGCTTAGGGAAGCCAGACACTGTGACAGTAAACCTAGCAGTCTCCCCATCAGTCACAGCTGCTGGAGAAAGTTGACTGAGGAAAACTGGCTTTTCTTTTTTCTTCTCTAGAGTGCTAGAATAATGTTTGGACTCTGGCTTGAGTTCAAGTGTTTTTGTTTTCTGTGGTAACTGGAGACCAGTGTAGTAGGTTTCCTCTTGTTCCTCCACAGTGGTGATGGTGGTGCTAGAACATTCTGTCGGGAAATATTGAGCAAGATTGATAACAATACCCATAACACAAGAGATATGCTGGTCAACAAAGAGTCTGAGAAAAATTAGGAAGACTAAATACTGATAAATGAACTGAATAAGTCTATGGACGAGTTTCTTTTAAACACAAACATTGTATTTTTATCTCAATTTCAAAATAAACAAAACAAAAATAGGCAACTGAGATTAAATCCCCCAAATACTGAAATATAAAATGTTTTACATATTACTTCTAATTTACAAATGAATGTTAAATGTTTTCTCTATCATTCTGTGTTCACTGAATTGAAAGAGAATTGACCCAAAAACTGATAATAAAAGTTAATTCTTGTCTCTTTTTTTCCCCTTGGTATGGATGGTTCCTTGACCTTTGCTTAGTCCTAGAGGGTGGTTTGTTTCTTTGGTAAGCGTCATACCAACATCAGCAAAATATGCCCATTGCTAATTCTTCATGTCATGAGTCGGAGGAGCTTGTTTCAATCTTGTTTTATTTTCCTTTTAATTTTCCCCAATTAGCAAAAACAAAGTTTCATTATTAAGTTAGGTTAATGCAAATTGACCAAGAATTATCAAACATGTCACTGTTGCTGCTATGAGTCACTTCATTTAGTATTAGCAAGGCTAAATGTTGTTGATTGTTGTGTGGAAATTACCAGCAAACCGAAACATATATTTCTTTCAGGCCAAAGAACCATGTGAATCTCACATTGAAACAAAAAAATAACCTTTTGTCATTCTAATATTAAATGATATCCAAAAGGGGACCTCAAACATTTAGAAAAGGCACAGACTTCAAATTTACACCAACTCCTTTAATTGTACATACCGTATAGAATTATATAAACACAAACCAACATGACTTTCTGTACAAATAAAATATGAATTTATATCACAATGCCAAATTAATTGTATTTTTTGTGATTTGTGCTATGGGAGCTGACATTTTGAAATTGTATTGTTTGATTAAACATTGCTGTGTCTGAACAGTCTCCTAACACAGTGGTTCTCAATCCTGGTCCTGAGGGCCTAGAGTACTGCAGGTTTTCTATCCTACCAGGCAGTTAACTGCATTAACTTGGTGTCCCAGGTGTAACTCAATTCCTGATTAGATGGCTGGCATGAAAACCAGCAGGACTCTAAGCCCTGAGAACCAGGATTGAGAACTACTGTCTAACATACTCAAATTACTCATATTTACAAGCCATCACAATTTATATTGAAAAAAAGCTTCACAGACAAGGCAATGTTATCAATTTTGCTATCTGCTCACTCTAGTTTGAATTACCACCTGATTTTAATATCCGGAAAGAAATGTACCATGTTGCAAACCCATTCACAAAGCAAGACTCTCACACAAAAATTCAAAATAAATGCTACAATGGAATTACTACATCACACTAACAACAAATTGTAATGAATGAATTCAAGTAAACTATATAAAAATATATTCTTAATAGTTTCCAGGGTGATAGGACAATTTCATTGTACCCTATTATTTTTAGCTTCACTGTTGATTGTTTCAATAAAACCACTTCAATGCTGATATGTGTTTCTGATGACTGTTTTGTCTATATGAGATGTATGCTTCACACATACACCGATCAGCCACAACATTAAAACCACTGACAAGTGAAGTGAATAACATCGATTTTCTCATTACAATGGCACCTGTCAAGGGATGGGATATATTGGGAAGCAAGAGAACAGTCAGTCCTTGAAGTTGATGTGTTGGAAGCAGGAAAAATGGGCAAGTGTAAGGATCTGAGAGACTTTGACAAGGGCCAAATTGTGATGGCTAGACGACTGGGTCAGAGCATCTCCAAAACGGCAGGTCTTGTGGGGTGTTCCCGGTATGCAGTGGTTAGTACCTACCAAAAGTGGTCCAAGGAAGGACAACCGGTGAACCGGCGACAGCATCATGGGCACCCAAGGCTCACTGATGCACATGGGGAGCAAAGGCTAGCCCATCTGAAGAAGAGCTACTGTATCACAAATTGCTGGCTATGATAGAAAGGTGTCAGAACACAGTGCATTGCAGCTTGCTGCGTATGGGGCTGCGTAGTCGCAGACCGGTCAGAGTGCCCATGCTGACCCATCCACTGACGAAAGCGCCTACAATGGGCACATGAGCGTCAGAACTGGACCATGGAGCAATGGAAGAAGGTGGCCTGGTCTGATGAATCACGTTTTCTTTTACATCATGTGGACGGCCGGGTGCATGTGCGTCGTTTACCTGGGGAAGAGATGGCACCAGGATGCACTATGGGAAGAAGGCAAGCCGGCGGAGGCAGTGTGATGCTCTGGGCAATGTTCTGCCGGGATACCTTGGGTCCTGGCATTCATGTTGATGCTGTTTTGTTGGCACGAGGGGGGCCTACACAATATTAGGCAGGTGGTTTTAATGTTATGGCTGATCAGTGTATGTAGTCCTAGTTGTTCTATCTCCTATAGTGCAAACTGATGTGAAGAGCGGATGGTGAAAACAAATGGGTAACATTTTGCCTTAAGCTGTCCAGCAGAAATATATTTTATAACTGCTGAACATGATCATCATGATTAAGCTTAATGTTTAGTTGGGGACAGCTTAGTGTAAAGTGTTATCAGATAAAAAATAAATTAGATCTCTTCAACTGTTTTTGAAAAGCAAACATAAACCCAGATTCTTTCATTAGGCACAACAGACACACTTCCACAAATCAAAGTAAAAACATTTAGTGATTCTGTTATGTCATGTTTACACAACATACATCAAATAAATAAAACGTGGCAGCAGACCGATCTGCAGCTACAAAAAAATCATTATTCAACTTGAATTTTTCACATTTCTTATTTTACCATTCATAATCACTACAACGTACATTTGACACCCCATTTCTACCCACATAACAAGACTTTTCCTCATCTAGAACACTTTCAATAGAGCAGTAGTTTCAATGTAACCAGCTTTGTTTTGGATTATGCACTTATACTCCCCAGCATCACTCTGGGTAACATTAGTAATGAGCAGATTGAAATGCCCTGTAGTTTTCTCCTGGACTATACACCTGCTGTCTGTGACTCGGTCTCCGTCTTTGTACCACTCAGCAGTGGGGTTGGGCTTACCACTAACCAGACACTGGAGGATAACAGGTGTCCCTAGTGCTGCTGTAACGTTAGTTAGTGGGATAATACATTTAGGATGGGTCTCAGTCACCTGGAACTGGAAGCTACACATCTCAGATGACCTCCCTTGGAACTCTATCTTGTCATCTTTCGCTGGCTCTGCAAATACATCAAAGTTAATACTGACATATTTCTCTCCCTGTTCACTCATTTCATTATCAGTGTTGGCCACCAGCCTGACTGCCCTCTGAGACTCGTCTGCCTCCTGCTCAAACTCAAACTCTAGCTCAATCTCTGATGCCTGCTCACCATCAAATGACGTATTGCCAACCATCAGGTCAAACTTTTGAGGCTGAACCTTGGCACTGCCGAGAGACACAGCAGTCAGCTCCCTGCCTCTGGTCTTCCCTGAGAAAGCTTTAGCATTCAACACCAACAGGGAGGCCCTACACAGTGTCTCTCCTACAAGGTTAATGGCCCTGCAGGTATACACTCCACTATCCTGGGTGGTGACTTTACAGATCTTCAGGAAGTGGTTGTCTCCATCAGATGAGTGGAGGTATTTGTTTTTGTCGTGAGCGATTTTCGTGTCACCTTTGAACCAAGAGACAATGGGAGATGGAATCCCCATCAGAGAACACTCAAACATGACTGTGGTACTCTCAGGGGTTTCCATGTCACAGATGGGATTGATAAACCTTGGGGGCATCTCAGTGACCTCAAAAGCTATTTTCAGATCATCATTCTCCTGGGTGACAAAGTCCACAGCACCCTCCTCATAAATACTAGGCAACACATCCAGGGATATGATCATACTCTTGTTATCAGCTGTGTACTCGGGGATGGTGATAATCTTCACCTGTTTCTCAAACTCTTTCACCTCATTTTCATCCAGCTCTACTTCCAAAAGAATCTCCTGAGGGGATGGAGACCGTGAGGAGTCATCTTCCTCCACATCAAACTCCATGACGTGTTGATGAGTGACGGCAGGTGGAGCAGGCATGAACCTCACTTCCTGTGATACAACTACAACTGAAGCAACACTTCTGGCTTCGCCTACATAGTTCATAGCCTCACAGATATACTCCCCATGGTTGGCTTTAGTGACACTGTGAATAGTCAGTGTGATGTTATCTCCATCTCTCTCCAGTTTAACCCTGTTGTCTGCAACCAGTTGGGTTTTGTTGTGGAACCATCTCACCTCAGGGGAGGGGAGGCCAAAAACTTCAGCATAGAACATCAGAGAGTCATTTACGAACACTCTCTTCTTAGTGAGAGGTTTGAGGAAGGCAGGAGGAATTCCCTGCACTTTCTCCTGGAGTGTCCCCAGGCCTAGAGACCCTCTGCCCTCAGTAAAGAATCGACTCTCATCCAAATTTAACTCGGGAGGAGTCGTTTCAATGCCCTCATCAGCAGGAGACCTCAGGAACTGAGCTGGAGAGAAGAAACTCTCACTGGAGTCACCTGTCAAGGGTCTCTTGTTTTCTACAGGGGAAAAGGGATACTCTGGGGGGGTCATAAAACCACCAGGAGTGTCAGTAGTGGGAGTGTGGAAGGACTCGGGAGACTTGGGAGTGTGAAAGGTCGATTGTGCAATTGGCTGTGAAATCTCAGTGGATGAGGCTGGGGTATAGAACCTCTCAGCTACCTCAGCTATCTCCTCACTGAAGGTGCTGCCTATCTCTATAGACATCTCAGATTCAGGGGATAATGGCCTTCCCCAGTCTGTTGGAGGGTTGTAGTAGTCATACACAGCACTGAATGAGACCTCCTCTACCTCCATGGAGCAGACTCCTGCTGCTGCCTCAGCTTCAGCTGAGATCCTATCTAGATCAAAGCTATCTTGTTTAGATATAACCTGCTTCTGGGAGCGTTGGGCTGCAACATAATCACCCAGACCAAGTAGCTTAGCTGTGCTGTCTGCTTTGGGCTTGACAACCTGTAGCTCATGTTCTGGTTTCATCAGGAGGTCAAAACTTTTAGCCTCAATATGTGTATGAGGCTCAGCTATATGACCAGCCTCAATCTCCTCCATTTCTGTGATGTCAGCCTGGGAGTCTGGCACACTGATGATGACACCACTGTCCAAAGAGGGTTCTGGGAGGGAGAGCAACTCTTCACTGACAACTTTAACCTCCTCACTCACATGCTCCACTTTAGGCATGGAAATAAGCTCATCACTGATTCCTTTAATCTCTTCACTCTCATGTTTAACCTCCTCACCAATGTCTGTCACCTCCACCACAACATTTGTCACCTCCTCAGTAATACTTGTGACCTCCACATCTTTAGCCTCACTTTGAACAGTGGAAGACCTTGCAGCTGCTTTCTGCTTCTCAGGTACCAAGAGTGATTCAGATATTATTTTAGGCTTGACAACCTCACTGATTGGAGCTGAAGTTCTGGTAGAGCATTTTACTGCTGGAGCTTTGCCACAGTGGAAAGGTATGAAGCTGCTGGTTCTGTCAAATGTATGAACAGTGTCCTCTCTCACCATCTGCTCTACTTCACCTGCCTCCATTTTTTCAGGAGAATGAGCAGGTTTTCTTGGCAGCACAGGCTCAGGTCTGATCAGCTCTGGAGACTCCTGTACTTCCTCTACAAACTGTTTGATTTCACCATGGCTCTCTGCTAGAACTGCTCCCTCCTCAGAATAACCATATATCACAAAGATCTCACTGTCTTCTGGAGGGGACATGAGCTGAAACGCCTTGGGAGAGACAGATTTTGCTGTTACAGAAATTGTTTGAGGGGAAATAGATTTCCCTGACACAGGAATAGTTTCAGTCAAAACAGACTCTGCTGTAACCGGTGCGGTTTTGGGAGAAACTAGTTTCACTGTAGTAGTAGTAGTAGTAGCCGGTCTATCACAGCCTTCTACATGAACAGCATCTTGTTTAGGTATCAGTGGACTTCCTTCCCTGAACTCCCTATTCATTGTTTGTTCCTGCTGGTCAGGGGGAATGGCCACTGCAGGGATAAACTCCTCAGGGAAAAAAATGTCCTTTTTCTGCTCCTCAGAAGGGGGGAGCGACATAAATGCAACAGGTGAGTCTGACTCAAAAGCTTGTTTAATCTGAGACACTTTTATCACGGCAGCAGAGGCCTGCAGACCACACCCAGATATAACAAGAGGCTCTCTTGAGACACCTGGTCTGGGTTTTGAGGCTTTGGCAGCCACCTCTGGCGGGGTATGTGAACTGATAGATTTACCTGTCTTCTCTGTGAGAACAGTATCTGGGATGTTAGCTGTGTGGTTGACAGCAGGTTTCTTGATACCATCAGCTAAGCAAACAGGAGACTTTCTCGAACTGTCAGTTATGCTGATGGGAGATGGGGTAAAAACATTACCCTCTATGGCCATACCACCCTCTGAAAATTGGGAAGGCTCAGCAATTTGAAATGACACATCAGAAATGCTTGCAATCTCTCCCATCTTATTTCTGGCAACACATTTATACACTCCAGCATCAGTGTATGTAAAGTTATTGATATATAACTTGTAAATTGTATCATGCTCCTCAACTCTGTATTTACCAGCAGTGATTTTGAGGCAAACATCATCATGATACCATGCAACTTCTGGGGCAGGTTCTCCTGTGATTGTACATTCTAACACAGCAGTCTTTCCCTCAGAACAATTGATGTTCTCTAACTCACTGACCACCTGAGGAGCCTCCCTAACCATATCAAAGGAGAAGGTAAACTTATGTTTCACAGTCTGAGAGGCTCCCTCATCACTAGGCACATCTGAGGCTTTGTCTATAACTACAGCCTCAGATTTGTCCTCACTGCCCTCCACTATCATCTCAGGGACAGGGGTGGGAGAAGTGATTCTGATCTCCACCGGAGAGGAGGTCAAAGATTCATTTGAGTGACAGGGTCTGTGGAGTACTGCCTGAGGCACCTGCAGTGTTGCCTTTCCTGTATCCACGTAGGACGGCAGGCTCTCCTGGTGGTCCTCACCCTTCTCCAGCTCCTCTGTCACCATCACCTCCTGTGTTATCCCTGAGTTTCTCACCAGCTTCTCATCTAAGATTTCCAGAGTGGCACTACAGATGGACCTGCTGTGTTTATTGGTTATGACACAGTCAAACGTCCCCTTGTGGTTTGTGGTTGGATAGTAGATAGTGAGCTTTGATTCATTAGATTTGTTTATGATGTGATAGTCCGGGTTGTGGGATAATGAGTGGCCATCTTTGAGCCAGGTGACTATTGGCCTAGGGTCACCATGGAACTGACATGTAAACTCTGACATCTCGCCGATTTTTACTTTAACAGAGGATATTTCTTTCACAAATACTGGAGGGGAGAATTTCACAGTTTCATCCCCTTCTCTTACCTTCTTGAACTCTTGAGTTTGGTAAAGGCCCTCTTCTGGACTGAACTCCTTACTGACTCTCCTCTCCTCTTTCCTCACAGCTCCAAGTTCAAGGCTTTCATCTCTCCATTCACCACTCTGTTTTGACCTTATCACCTCTCTGCTTTGCTCCTCTCTCCTCACACCTCCAAGATCCATCTGGTCTCTCCATTTACTGCTCTCTCCTGAGGTTCTTATCTTCTCTCTCACCTCAGCCTGGAAGCGCTGACTGCTGCCTTTCTCCACAGTCATAGCATGCTCCTCCCTGCTCCTCCTCTTCCCCACCCCTCTCTCCAGATCCTCCTGTGGGCTACGACTTGGGGAGCACCTCCTGATTGGTGAAGACTCTCTGGACAGCTTACTAGGGTTCTCAGCCTGATCAAAGGTAAGTTTGTGTCCCTCGAAAGGCACACTAGTAAGATGGGTAGGAGAGCACCTTCTAACAGGTGAAGATTCACGACCCAATCTATCTTTTACAGGAGAAGATGGTTGGTCATAAAGACTTTCAATAGACACAGCATGGCATGGTATACCACCATGTGTAGGAGAGAGCTTTCTGAGAGCAGAAGACTCACAAGACAGTTTGGGAGCAGATGGCTTGTAACCAGGGGTGTGGTGAACAGGTGATGGTTTTCTTGTAGATAAGGCTCCACCAGGCAGTTTTGAATCTTGTTGTTGGGATGTAGGGCCATAAGTAGCCAGGTGACTAGGTGAAAGTTGTCTAACAGTTATTGGTTCCTGCGTCAGTTCATGGGTTTCTTCTATATGTGGGGTTGGAAGTTCATAGGGGTAAGTTTCATGAGATACAACAGCATAATTGGGTTCAGTAGCTTGGTGAATTACACTGGTGTCAAATGGCGGCACATGGGAATCAAATGCTAACCCAGGACCAGTTTGTTTGTATTGTTGTTCATCCAGAGCCCACTCTGACTCCAGTTCTGTCACTTCTTCTTGTTCTAGAACATCCTGTTGCCATTTCAGAATGCGCTGAGCCAATGCTTCCTCCTCGCTCACAAAGTATTCACTGTCCGTCTGCAGTCTGGTCTCACGGCCCTCTGTCAGCAGCTCGCTAGTAGGCGGCCACTGTAGACTATCATCCTGCTCATCCTGGAATCCAGCAGGAATCGGCTCACTCAGAAGGAACTTTTCTTTGGCTGTTTTCTCTGCGGAAGTGTTTCTACACTGAAACACTTCAGGCTGAGCCATTGGTTCTATAGAAGAAGCTCCTTCAACACCTCTCTTGACTTCAGCAGTCTTCTCAGCCTGGTATGGCGAGTAGGCCTCCACCCAGTTTGACTCTACCTCCACAGCCTGCTCTTGTTCAGTCAGAACATCCTGCTGCCATTTCATTATCCTCTGAGTCAGGGCCTCCTCTTCGCTGACAAACTGCTCATTCTCATTCTTCAGATCAGAGATATTTTCCCTGGACAATTGGAGCTCAAGCTCTTCTTTTATCTTCTCAAACAGTGGTTTCTCTGCTCTGGCTTTCATTCTGGGGGATTTTTGGGCCAGCATGGTTGATGTTTCAGCTTCCATTTCTGTTGCTCTGGCTTTCATTCTGGGTGACTTCTGGAGCGAGAAGGGAGATGTCTCCATGTCTTCTGATGTAGGCATTGACAATGTAGCAGCCTCGAGATCTACCAACCTAGCCTTCACTTTGTGGGAAGAGGGAAGCAAAGTATTGGCTTCTACAGTTCTCTTCACCACCACCTCTTCCTGGGTGTAAATATGCTCCTTAGACTCCATTAACTGTGGCTCTGCTGGCATGGGGAGATCAGTTTCAGGCTCAAATGTCTCCTCTTCTGACATCCGCATCCCTTGCTGCCATTTCCTGATCCGGAGGGCCAGGAGTTTCTCCTCACACTCCATCCTCTCAGCTTCCAGGCTCTTCTCATACTGAACCTTTAGAGATTCTTCTGCACGCTCCTCTTCATATGGCTCCATTATGTTTCTCATTATGCCCTCTGGTGTTACTGTGTCACTAAGGAACCTCTCCTTGATTGATTTGACTGGCTTAGGCCTGGCTGAGTCTCTGAGTGATGCCTCCTCCTTAGCAGGCACAATGCTAACAGATTCCGTACTCTTAGTGTATGTTTTAGTTTCTGTGTATGTTGATGTTTCAGAGTATGGTACTTCGGACTGACCCACCTGTACCTTTGTAGCCTCCATCTTGTGCTCACTTATCCTCTGATTAAATCCAACATCTGCCTCAACAGAAGTTGCAGGCTTTTTATCCTCATGTGTTTCAGAATACTTTTTATTGCATTCCCTCTCCTCCTGTGGCACCATTGTATCAACCAGCTCACCTTTCATGATCTGAATGGCCCGGGTTCTGGACTGAGGTTCGAATGAGTGCCTCACACGAGGCTGGGAAGGCTCCCCACTCTGAGATGTGGTACCTGAGGTTTTACCTTGGCACTCCCTACAACTCCCTCCCACGTCAAAGTGTCGGTTGAAATGCTGTACATCAGGCAGAGAAGCAGGCTTGGCCCTAAGCCTGTCCACATAGTCTGCATAACTCGACTCACTGGCTACTGACTCTAAATCAAACTCAGAGGATGACATGGTTGAGATAGATAGCCTCTTCTTCTGTTTGACAGCCTTTTGAAGTGTGGTAAGTTTTGTTCTTACCTCATTGTGAAGGCTCTCAGTGTCACTGAACCTGTCGCTGTATCTGTCACTGCACCTATCACTGAACTTGTCACTGAACCTGACGCCTGTGCGCCGGTCACAGTAGATATCACTGAACCTGTCATTAAACCGCTCAGACCTGTCAAACATAGGGGGAGGGGACTGGGCACGCTCAGAAGCAGTCTCCAGGCGTTGAGACTCTTTCTCCGACTCTTTTGCTTTGGATGGTGAAGCAGACCTAAAGTAGACCGTACGCACCAGAGCCTTCTTAGATCTAGATCTTCCCTTGTGGACTTTAGACATCTTGTCAAATGGAGACCCAACACACCTGAGGTCGACCCTAAATTTCCTCTCTTTTCTCTGTTCTACCATGGTGTCTATGCTTTCGTGGGCTCTGGCAGAGCGCCTAACAAAACTTAGGTAGTTAGCAGATTGCTCTTCCCTCAGTGACACCAGAAGTGATGCTGTGGACTCTGCAGAACCCTCTGTATTTATTGCCATTGCCTTGTAGCTGCCAGAGTCCTTCTCTTTGATACTATCGATAACCAGACTGGTGGTGTGCATGTGCATTCTGCTCTCAGTACAGATCTTACGTCTACACTCTTTCTGAATAGGCCTATTATTATGGAACCAGAGAATAGTTGGGGGAGGGCAGGCCACCAGTTTACATGTTAAAGCCGCCAGGTCCCCCTCTAGGACTGATTGGAACTTGAGTTTCTTGGTGAAGGAGGGTTTGATGTTCTCTGTCCAAGAGCTGATGGATGAGGTTCTGCTGGAGCAGCGATTGGCTGACACCAGGCCATGATCCAAGAAGTCCTCGGTGTCTGAGAAGGCTCCTCTAAGCTGCCGGTTTCTAGTGAGATCTGTACTGCTGTGCTCTGTTCCTTCTTTGCCTTCATTATAAAATATCTCTGCAAACAAAAACAGACACCTGTCAGTACAACACAGCCTTCATGGTTAAAAAGAAGGAAAAGGAATTTGAATGAATCATTAATGGAAAAATTAAATGCATGCTGCAAGTCACAATGCCATAAAAAATAACAATTTCACTCACCATATTTGTTCGAATAAACGCAAGACTTGATTCTTTTTAAAAGAAACCTGCAGGAAGTTTTGATCCTTCTTCTGTGGAAATTTCTTCAAAACATAAATTACTTAAAAAAAAAAAGCATAAATGTTTCCAGGATAAACTGATGGGCTACTGACATTTGCTCATTTTGCTTTTTGGTCTTTGCTTTGGCTTTACGGTTATACTACAATATTCCTTACCTGACTTGCAGAAGAATAGGAGAGGAGAATAAACGCCCTTTCTAATCCTTAAACTTAGAGGGGATAAACGATGCACAGATATCAATGAGAAACACAACTCTCCAAGAATAACAGGTTATATAATCAAACTTGCTCAAACGAAGCCCTAGAATTGTGTGAGAAGGCGTTTATTCGAACTAATATAGTTTACTGGTGTTATTTAGAATGCAAGCCACAGGAATCACATCCCACTATCTGCAAGCCAGGCTAAGAAATATTTTGCAGGAGGAAGTTATCGGTTCCAGATGCAATAAACTTTAGGAAACAATGAAAAGATGTGGCTACTTCCATATCTTTTAAAGAGGCATTTCAAATCTGGAAACTTTAAAAGATACACATCCTGCACCTTTTCTGGGAAACAGATCATAGGAACCTTCATGCCAAAAGAGGATTGATGGATGCAAACTGGTACAACAAGCAAGTCTATCAGTGCTTGCCTGAGGGAAATCATAGTATATTCTCAACATAATAGCATATTGAATAACACGAATGATAACCATCTTCTATCAAGACACATGTAAAAATGACATGCATTTTGGAAATTCTAGGATCAGTTAGGGGATAGTTCAAACTAATGACATATTTACATACTCTGAAAGTGGTCTATGGATGCAGGCCAACCATAATCCAATTACAGCCAACAACTGCTTTTTCCTCAATAGTTTCTCCATTGCTTTTCTCGCTGAAAGGCCATTGATGGCAGGACACTTGTATTTAAGTTACCCACTAACAGACTACTTTCAAAGTGAACAATCAAACCAGTAAAGTAAAGACCTGGTTGAACTGTCCCTTTTCCAGTATGCTGGTTTACTGTATGTGGCAATGATCTGTGCATTTGGTGTACTGTATGTGATGGTCAAAAATCAGCCTTGAGCTTACCTTTGACTTCTTGCTCAATCTTGGCTTCAATCTGCTCTCTCACATGAGTCACTGTGGAGAAGAGAGGAGATGGAAATTCAGATCTCCATCATATCTGCAGACTGTGAGCACATTGATCCTGTGTAGCATAAATTCACGTCTGTTATACAGTGGGGGCCTTCAAACCTTTCTATTACACCCACATTCAAAGATAGCAGGTCTTTCATAATGTAAAGTGCAGAGGACCCACTAGAAATGATTTGTGACTCATATTGAATTCCTATCCATAGTTTAAGAATTTCTGGGTGACAAATCATGCAATACAAATATACACATATACTACACAAATACTACATTTGCATGCATCAAGTGAAAATGTTGTCTAAGCGTGTAGAGATTGATAAAGACAAAATAAGGGTTTCCTGGAGGCAGGAGGTTTAATGCAAAGTTCAGAGTTTCCCTGAGTGGGAAGAGGGGAGTGAGAGGAAGGAAGGAATGAAGGAGTGTAGAGAGGTGTTTTCCTCTGGGGCTTTGCAGTGTTGTGATTGAAGATGAGCTTTTGTGTCTCTTCTGCATAGTGAGGTTAGTACAAAGGCAATATGAGAAGGATGCTGAAAATCAAGAGCAGAAGCAAGTGATGAAAAGGGTGGAGTAGAGAGGTGATCTTCTGAGGCTTCACACAAATTGTTGCACTCATCGATGTGGTCGTGTAACCTTCTGACATTGTGAGGTTAGTACAAGGAAAATCTGGAAGAGAGGTGAATGTATGGGCTGGAGGTAAAAACAAGGACGAATGCTGGGTTCAGGGAAACTTTGGAGGGTGAAGGAAGGACAACCATTAATTTGAAGGAATGGAAATAGATTTATTTTAGGGTGTGGTTTCAGTGGCTGTCAGGAGCTGGATCCAGAAGTTACCTTCTTCAGTGGTTATGGCGAGGGTAGCAGAGCACATGGCTTCTCCGGCGCTATTGGCTGCTTTGCAGGTGTATTGTCCAGCATGCTCGGAGAAAGCATCAACTATGATCAGCGTGGCTGTGTTTGTCATCTCATCGAAATGAAAGACAATATTCTTTGTGGGCTTAATTGGCTGCTGATTATGAAACCAGCTTATCTCTGGCTTTGGCATGCTGGACACACAAGCATGAAACCTCACTACTTCCCCATGCGGCACAGTGCAGCTTGTTATTGGGTGGATGAAAATGGGCTTTTGGCCAATAGAAGGTTTCTTTAGACTGGTGAGGCCGGTAGAGACATGCCACTGAGAATCAGAAGGAGTGTCCACAGTTTGTTTTTGCCCTGAAAGGAAGCATGTTTATTGACTTTATGAACTGTTTGGATTTAAATGTGTGTGAACAGCCATATTAGAGAAAAGAATAATAGTGCTGTCAGATGATGGAAAGGTATAGGGTACTGATGAAGTGATCAAGTATCATAATTCTCACTTACAACACATCAAGATATTATTTAACCACATTTTGCCATGGAGGTAGCACAGCAGGTTACAATCAAATGCGTTGTTGAATGTCTATACAAACACTATGAAAGTATTTAAATTTACCATTATCTCCATTTTTAGCACTCCATATCCATACGGGGTGAATATTTGCCTGCAATACACTTACCATCCAGTTTGAGTGTGGCGGAGCAGGACACGGTTCCTGCATTGTTCTTGACTACGTAAGTATATTCCCCCTCATCCTCCGGATAGACCCTGGAGATCTCCAGCTGACAGCTGTCATCAAACTGGGACATCCTGAAAAAGTCTGACTGCTTGATCTCCTTCTGTCCGTGGAACCAGCTGATCTTCACATCTGGGGAGGGACAGAGAAGAAGAACAGACTGGATTCTAGCAATGTTCTGATGAGGATGTACTGCAACCATGGATGCATCCATAACAGCTGTACTCTGAGATGGTTTACCTCCAAAGCAATAAGTTTATATAAAGCTTAATAAAGCATTTTATAATTTAGGCTAAGCTATGTGATAAGGTAGGTAGGTACTTTATTGATCCCCGCAGGGAGATTTCTTAATTCTCTTAATTGCTCTTCATTTCATTTGACCATTGCACAAGTTGCTCTGGATAACAGCATCAGCTAAATGTCTGAAATGCAAAATGTTAAATTAGATGGGCAAATATCCTACAAAGCACCACATTCATTTCCCATTGAAATAAAGGTTAGTTAACTACAATCTCACATCCATTTCCCATTTAAATGTAAGTTAACTACCATCTCCACGGACACGACACTGGAAGCGAGCTGGTTCTCCCTCGCAGACAGAGGTGTTGGTGATGGGCGAGACGACCACTGGAGGAGCCATGGGAGCAGCAGAGTCTGGAGAAACCACCTCCGACACTGTACACAACACGCCAACACACACAACCTCAATACATCTTCGGTAATGAAGATTATTGAGATAGAGACTATTTCTCTGCTCATGTTTAAGGTTTACTTCCGACACTGCAGCAAATGCACCTCAGAACCATAACCAGATTCAGTGTTTAATAATGTCTTCAAATTCTATCAAATACAGAAGAAACTTTGATATTTAAGACAGATTTTTGTGAGCGACATTTTAAAATTTGAAGATGACATGGTCGCATAGCTTTGCTTATATCTTATCTTAGATCCCATTTACCTTCCACATTCAGTGTTGCTGTGCTTGTTGCAGTGCCAAAGTCATTCTTGGCCTCACAGTTGTAGACGGCTGCATCCTCTGGGAAGACTTCAATCAGAAGCAGTGTGTGCTCATTTCCATCATGAAGGAACTTGCACTTGAAGCCAGGAGAGAGAGCCTGGGAGTTCTTGTACCAGAAGACCTGTGGCTGAGGAACACCAGTCACCTGCACTGAGAAGCGAGCTGGTTTACCAGCTTCCACAGACTGGGGCTCCATGTGGTGAAGGATCTGGGGAGGCTCTGGGACTGGAAGAAAAAGAATGAAGCTGTTTGTGGAGCCGAAGATAACACCCTGACTTTGTCTGTGGTGGGAGGTGTCCACTTGATACCACACTAACTCTAATCCACCCCCCTTTTCCAAACCAGGTTTCTACATAGGTGCTCACCCACGTTTAATAGCATGAGGGATA
Source organism: Monocentris japonica (assembly GCA_900323365.1). NCBI lineage: Eukaryota > Metazoa > Chordata > Actinopteri > Trachichthyiformes > Monocentridae > Monocentris > Monocentris japonica. The sequence continues at coordinate 19,115 of OOFE01050037.1, forward strand.
GTTACCTGAAATTTTGTGTATGAGTAAAGATATATTCATTTTATTCTTTAAAAGCTTATTTACGGCATTTCTGCTTTAACAGATAGCACACAATAGAGAGTGAAAGAAAGGTGGGAGAAACAGCGTATGATGTACAAATAAAAGCCAACTTCAAAACATGACCGCAGGGTAAGTTTCATTCCTCAAACTTGTCCATCTAAAAGTCCTTAAGTCATTCTCTCTTCACATAATCTAACTTACTGTTGACACGAAGATGCATAGTGCTACTGTTTTTGCCAGCGATGAAAGTATATTCCCCAGCATCACTCCTGTAGGTCTCAGAGATGGTCAGACGATGGAGCTTTCTGATGGTCACATAGTTGAACCTCTCCTCTACTGAGAACTGGATCTCAACTCCATTCCTCGTCCAGCGACCCTCAACGTCGTCCTCACTGACCTCAAACTCAAAGGTCACCCTTTGCTTCTCAACAACCTGCAGGGGAGGAGTTATGTTTTAGTATTTCTGCTTTATAATTATGAAGTTTAGGTCTATGTATGTCTGTCAATACTCGTATGATCATTTAAAGTGTATCCATAATACATAATGAATTGGGAGCTTATTTCCTTTTCACAGGATTTTAATAGCGTAAATCCATGCATGTCTCAATCTTAAGACCTGCACAATAATTTGAATTAGATATTTTTGGTTGAAGTCCGTCTCACCGTGATTTCCTTCTCAGCTGGTTCAGTGATCCTGATGTCGCGTCCCTCCACAGTCAGGTGGGCCTTGGAGACGCTGGATCCAGCCACCACAGAATACTCTCCAGCATCAGACATACGAACAGTCTGGATCATCAGACGGTGCACATACTTCTCTGCTGTCACTATGTGCCTGTAAACAAACACAGAAGGTTGAATTTTAGTTTATTATTTAAGTATTGAAACCAGACTCAAAAGTGTGCCTTGAAAACTGAAGATAACATTTCAATTACAGAATTACCACAAACCTTGTAAAAAATGTATGTATTGTCACAGTATTGATTAGTTAGTGTTGATTGGAGAATTGTGTTAAAGTGTTAAATGAACTCTAACTAGTTAAAGGAAAGGAACTTTATTTGTCACATACATGCAGTGAAATGCTTTTTTCGCATACCCCTGACTAGATATATACACACACAACCTATTACACCACACACATGCATTTTTCAGGTCAGAGGTCAGAGCGCAGGTGTCAGCCAATGAACAGCGCCTGG